>RJWM01017145.1:0-33608 GCA_004363535.1 Dasyprocta punctata | reverse complement strand
TAAAAAAAAAATAACAAGGAACCAGGAAACAGCAATTCAACAACTGGAAGATGATGCAAGAAAAACAATATAAGACTGGTAGGTGTAAATGAAGAAAAGCAGGAGTCAACACAAATGACATAAAAAGACTATTTACAGAAATAATAGCAGAAAACTTTCCAAGCATGGGAGAAGAATCTGACATACAGATAAGTGAGGCATATAGAACTCAATTAGCCATAGCCAAAATAAATCTTCATCCAGACATATAACAATTAAGATCCCAGAATTTCAGCACAAGAACAGAATACTAAAAGCTGTCAGAGAAAAGAAACAGATCATCTATGAAGGAAAGACCATCAGAATCACGGCAAACTTCTCAACACAAACCATCAAGTCAAGAAGAGCTTGGTGCGAAGTATTTCAAATCCTGAAAGAAAACAACTTTCAAACCAGATGGATGTACCCTGCGAAACTGTCTTTAAAAATTGATGGAGAAATAAGATATTTCCATGACAGAACAACTGAAGAAATTCATGCCATCAAACGAACACTACAAAGAGTACTGAAAGACACTCTAGAAAGAGAAAAAGATGACCACAATCCCAAGAACAACAGCAGAAAGAAACCAGCAAGCAGGGCAAGCACTTAGAGAGAAAAAGTAGAGAATCAACAACAGAAAGATAACATGACAAAGATAAGTCAGTACATATCAGTTGTAACCATCAATGTAAATGTCCTCAATTTATCAAACAAAAGAAACAGACTCACAGAGTGGATTAAGACACAAAATCCAACAATATGCTGTATACAAGAAACACACTTAACTCAAAAGGAAATTCATAGACTGAGAGTCAAAGGATGGAAAACAATACTTCATGTGATGGGAACACAGAAAAAAGCAGGGGTAGCTATTATGTTTGCAGACAATGTGAACTTCAAACCAAGAATGATCAAAAAAGATAAAAAAAATCACTACATACTTGTTGGGGAAAACTCCAAGGGGAAGAAATACCAATGATAAATATATATGCACCAAGTATGGGAGCACTCAACTATGTGAGACAAATCTTAATAGACATGAAAAAAATCAAGCATTGGGGGACCTTCACACCCCATTGTCACAAACAGACAGCTCAACCAAATAAAAAATCAGCAAAGAAATAACAGAATTGAATCAAACTTGTGAGCAAATGTACTTAGTAGACATGTACAGAGTGTTCTACCCAACAACATCAGAACATATATTCTTCTCAGCTGCACATGGGTCATTCTCTAAAACAGACCACATACTAGCCCACAGAATGTGCTTAAGTAAATGCAAAGGAATTGAAATTATTCCATGCATATTTTCTAACCGTAGTGCAATAAAATTGGAAATTAATGACAAACGAAACCACAAAAACTCCATAAACACATGGAAATTAAATGACACTCTCCTAAACAACCAATGGGTCACAGAAGAAATTATATAATATCTGCAATCAAATGAAAATGCAAATACAACTTACTGCAACCTGTGTGACACAATGAAAGCAATCCTCAGAGGGAAATTTATAGCAGTGAATTCTCACATCAGGAAAATGGAATGAACACAAATAACCTAATGTTGCACCTCAAACTTGTAGAAAAAGAAGAACAAGTCAAACCCAAAGTCCAAAGAAAGGAGGAAATTACAAAGATTAGAGCAGAAATTAATGTAACTGAGACTAACAAAACAATACAGAGAATTAATGAATTGAAGAGTTCATTCTTTTAAAGAATAAATAAAATTGATAAACCCCTAGTGAACCTTATCAAAAAGAGAAAAGAAAAACTCAAATTCACACAATAAGAAATGAAAAAGGTGAAATCACTACAGATTCTGTGGAAATTCAGATCATCAATACCTATTTTGAATATCTATACCCTCATAGGATGGAAAACACAGAAGAAATGGACAGATGCCTGGAAACATGAATTACCAAAACTGGATCAAGAAATTATAAAAATCCTGAATAACCCAATATCAGTTAATGAAACTGAAAACATAATTAAAAATTTACCAACGAAGAAAAATCCAAGTTTTGATGGATTTACAGCTGATTCTACAAAAAATTTAGAGAAGATTTAACACCAATATTCCTCAAACTCTTTAATGAAATTTAAAGGGAAGCAATTCTCCCTAATTCATGCCTGGAGACAAGTATTACCCTGATACCAAAACCAGAGAAAGACCCAACCAAAAAAGAGAACTACATACCAGTCTCCCTAATGAACATAGATGCAAAAGTCCTCAATAAAATACTGCAAACAAAATGCAATCACATGATCATCTCAACAGATGCAGAAAAAGCTTTTGATAAAATCCAACACTCATTCATGATAAAAAAAAAAAAACTAGAGAAAATCGGAATAGATAGTCTTTACCTCAATCTGATAAAAGCCATTTAAGACAAACCAACAGAGACTATCATACTAAATGGACAAAAACTGAAAACTTTCACTCTAAATGCAGGAACAAGACAAGGATGTCTATTATCACCCTTCCTATTCAATATAGTTCTGGAAACATTAGCCAGGATAATTAGACAAGAGAGGTAAATAAAAAGAATAAATATAGGAAAGAAAGAAGTTAAATTATAATTATTCAAGGATAACATAATGCTCTACATAGAAGACCTCAAAAACTCTTCCAACAGACTTTTAGACTTAATAAGCAGATTCCCAGCAGCACAGCTGGGTACAAAAATCAATACTCAAAAGTCAATAGCATTCCTGTACACAAACAACAAATTCACTGACAGAAACTAGAGAAACCACATCCTTGACAATAATATCAAAAAAAGTGAAATACTTAGGAATTTATGTAATGAAGGAAATAAAATATTTACACACTGAAAATTACAGTACTCTGAAAAAAGAAATTGAAGAGGATATCAGAAAATAGAAAGATATCCCTTGCCTTGGATAGGAAGAACCAACATCATAAAAATGGCCATACTCCCAAAACTGTTATACAGATTTAATGCAATCCCAATCAAAATAGCATTAGCATACCTCACCGATCTAGAAAAAACATTCCTAAAGTTCATCTGGAACCAGAAGAGGCCTAGAATACCAAAGGCAATCCTGGGCAACAAAGGCAAGGCAGGGGGCACCACAATCTCAGACCTAAAATTACACTACAAAGCTGCTATAATAAAATTAACTTCGTACTGACAAATAAACAGATCTGAGGATCAATGGGACAGAATAGAAGATGCAGACTTATCTGCAAGCACACTAGGCCACCTTGTCTTTGAAAAAGGAACCAAATATATTCACTAGAAGAAAGATGGCCTCTTTAATAAGAGTGCTGAAAAAATTAGTAAGTGGTGCTGGAAAAATTGGTTTTCCACATGCCAAACACTTAAACTAGACCCATGCCTATCACCATGCACTAAACCAAAGTCAAAATAGACCAAAGATCTAAATATTAAGATGGAAACACTAAATTTATTGCAAGACAAAGTAGGTTTAAATCCTGAGAACATAGGAGTAGGCAGGGAATTCATGAACAAAAAACAAACTGCATGGGAAGTAATTCAAAGAAACAACAGCTGGAATCTTGTCTTACTAAAAACTTTCTGCACATCCACAGAAATCACCCACAAAGTGAAAAGAAAATCCAGAGTGGGAAGAAATTTTAGCCAACTGTCTCTCAGAAAAAGGTCTTCTATCCAGAACATATAGGGAGCTGAAATAAATCAGGCTCCCCAAATTCAAAGACCCAATCCAAAAATGAGTATCTGAGATTAATACTCAGTTGTCAGATGGAGAAATACAAATGGCAAATCAATATACGAAAAAATGTTCAACATCACTGGCCATTCAAGTAATACAAATTAAAAAAACACTGAGATTCCTTCTCATTTCAGAAATAATGGCTACCGTCAAGAAATCAACATATAACATGCTGGAGAGGTTGTGAGGAAAAAGGAACCCTTCTACATAGTTGGTGGGAGTGCAGACTGGTAAAATCACTGTGGAAATCAGTATGGAGATTCTTCAAAACACTAGGATTAGAGTTTCCATTGACCCAGCTATTCTCCTTCTGTGTATTTTCCCAGAAGAACTGAAAATATCATACCACAGCAATATATGTGCACCCATGTTTGTAGCTGCACAATTTGTAATAGCCAGATCTTGGAAACAACTCAAAGGCCCATCAACTGTGGAATGGATAAAAAAGATGTGGTATTTTTATACATGGGAGTACTATTCATCTATAAAGAAGGAACAACTAGAGACTTTTATAGGTAAATGGATGCAACTAGAGACTATACTCATAATTGAAATAAATCAGCCTCACATGTGTAAACACTGTAATGTCTTGTTGGTGTAAGAAACTGAAAGAAAGTAAGATCCAAAAGTTACAATAGTTGTAGTGAAATGGAAAGAAACTGCTCATGGGGAAATTGTACTGTTCAGTCAATTTTGCATGCCTGTATCTGGCAACCTGGGCAACTATTTTGAAGATAATATTACACAATATAACAACTATTGTTAAATTCCTATCATCTTGTTTTGAAATCCTGTATCATTATTGTTTTTGCTGTTGTTGTTGTTGTAGTGTGGCTTCTGTTGTTGTTTTTTTCTTTATTTGACTGCTTTTTGATTTTTTTGTGCCTTTTTCCTCTTTAAAATAAAAAAAAATTTTTTTTAAAAAGAGATTGCTGTGGCTGGACAGCTCTGAGGCGCAGCTCACAGGCTCCCCTGTAGAGCTATGTGGAGTTACTCTCTTCGGCCCTTCCCAGTCCTGCCTCCTTCATCCCCTTATCAGTGACCTCTGAGAGGACGTCCTCACTAAGTCACTTCCATATGAATCTTCACTTCAAACTCTGCTCCTATGGAAACTGTCTTAAGAGAAAGTCTATCAGATGCTCCAGAATCTTTTGGTTGCCTTAGTTTAGTATTTGTTTCCATAGCTTCAATTAAGTAGTTTCAATGCTTATTAGTCGTCTTACCTTAAATTATTTAAAATCTCGGATCCTCTTTCCATATCTCTAAAATGGGGATAAAGAATATCTACCTCTTAAGACAACAGCAAGGATTTAATGAAACAGGATTGATAAAGCACATAACACAGTACTTACAGATGGTGGCTAGGCGTCTTCAGTATTCTTCTTGTAATATCTTATGCAGAAATCTCTCTGTTCTGGAAAATATTGCCAATAGAATGGGTTAAAGTTACTTAATAATTCTATAGTGGTGAGCCTTGTATCTCTGCAAATTTCATGGACTTAGGGACAAAAGCCACTTACAGTCATGTAATCCAAGTGTCTCAAGATTTAGCAGCTGCTGAGTGCAAATGGAATCACATCATATTAAACCTCAAATGTCAAGCCCCCGTTTCACCTAGTTCTTATTGAGTCAAGGAAGTCCAAACTTGTGTAGGACACCCTCCAAGGAGTGTTAACTCATGTCCACAATTACTCTTCAGTGCTGTTGGCTGAGCCTAGATTTGATCTGTCCATTCCTTTGCTTCCACAGGGTTACCCATCCTTGTCTGCTGTGCTGCTCCTATCAACACCATTGTTGTCGTTGTCATTGGTGATGGTGGTGCTGCTTCTGCTGAAGATGGACATTGTTACACCTGGTGTCATTTTTTTTTTAAAGTGGAGCAAAACCACTATACTTCAAGGCTTAAGGACCTTGCTGTTGGTTTTGTGAGGATGGAGGAACTTTCTCTTTTATTATTTTGTATTCAGCTGGGTTGGCTCTTACAGGGTTGCTTGAACCCTCGGTGGCTGCTGGTAGTTATTTCACCGGGAGGTAGCAAAGCCAGGATTCCAAATAGACCAGGACCAATAACTCCAATGAATGTGGTACAAAAATTCTTTCCTGTTGTCTTTATCATTATATATGTCTGTGGACTGACAAAACTAGAAATCTACCACTTTTCTGATGAATCAGAAATATCTCTCCATTGTGTCTCAAGATGTGGTGATGGCCACCACATTTCATGGTCATCAAATGAAGAATATGCTCTTTATCTGAGTGCATGCATGTTTGCATGGAGGGGTGTTTGTGTACATGCAGGGGTGCAAGTAGAGGGATTGGGACACAGAAAAAGTCAAAAGGAACCCTAATGAGTTTATCAGACCCCAAAGAGTTCCAGGATTTAATATATTTTCAGACAATACATAGAGCCCATTTCTCCTCAGGACAGAAGCATGCATCAGCTTCCTCCGGTGTCAGGAGTCCTGAAAGCTGCCTCTATGCTGTAACCATAATTACCTCCCTCTCCAAATCAAACCTTGTTGCTGGATCTTATGGCAGAGATAAAGCAATTACTATTTAAAACCACAAGTGACTGCGGCAGCTTCAGCCTGGAAGGAAACAGCATAATTTCTCTTTGGAGTAAATAGCCTTTTATTTAGCAAAGATGAAGCCCCTGGGGCATGATTTGGAAGGAGCATTGAAAGAAAGCGATAGCTAAACCAATAAGCATAAAAAGTAAACAAGGATTTTCTGAGGAGAAGAGTAGAGAAAGGAAGAGGAAAATGTAAGAAAGACAAGGGATCAAGCTGCATGGTGGAAGGCTGGCAGTCAATGGGAACACTATGGATTAGAGATCCCCAGTGGCCAGAAGTGGTTCAAAGACATGGATGTTTATGTTCCATTGCAAACTGCTTACCCTGTGCTGAAATATGACCTCCCATCATGAGATCCTGTGTGAGTCATGATTCAGGGAAATCAAGGGGAAGAGTCTGTCCCAAATCCAAGTTACTAGAATGAAGAACAAAATGAGCAGCCATGGAATGGGTTGGAACCTTTGTTGACTGGAAGAAATATTTAGGAGGAGATTACATTTCCAGTAACCACAGGGTGGGGAGGGTGTCAGATGATTTTATGCAATCTCAGAGGAAAAAATGACCTCAATTGATATCTGGATGACAATCTACTCCCTTGTAATCTGACTTTCACTCCATCTCAGCTGTATTTATACACCCCAGATGGCAGTGTGTGTCTGAATCCTAGAATATTTCTAGTTTTTTTTCCCCCCTCTAGAGATTGTCCTCATCCATTTCAATCACCAGAGACAAAAGGATAAACAAAGAATAGTGTGCAATTGACATGGGGAAGAAGCAGGACTCATAGGGCGTGATCATGAATCAACTTTATTTTGTCTCCCAAAACACTTGGATAAAAATTTTAGGTTGTAAAATATAGTCATTATTCAGCAAGTAGAGCCCATAAAATGTCAACACGCCAAATTGTTTTAAAATCAAATTTCCCTTTCCTCAGTGAAGCCTGGCCACAGGCCAGGAAGCCCACAGCGTCAGTGCCCTCTTCCTTCTCTTCCTCCTTTGTTAGTCTCTGATCCTGTCCAGGGTTGGAATAGAGTACAGGGAGGAGAGTTGACAGGGAAGCAGTAAAGTTCTCAGTTGACTGAAATTCTCTTAAGATGAATTTGTGGTCTGTGGCCCTGATAGGTGTTTGAACTATGGCTAATTGCTTCCTCCTACAGCCCCCACATATCTGGCAATATCTTTAGCTTGTTTCTACTAAGGCCTATTTGTCCTCTGGGAAGTCTAATTGGATAGGGTGAAACATGACCCACATTAATTGTTTGTTATGTGACCTACTTTTGCCTGTGGGAAACACTCATTTTTTCCCCTTCACCAACTCTGAGCATATAGGCTGCCCAATAAAGTCATGTATTCTTTGACTTATTCATCAGCTTATATTATTTTTTAAATGAGAGTTGGACACCAGTCCATGTGCTCCTGAAATCATAATGCATTCAAATCCTAATCTTTAGGCTTCCGAGGAGAGATTGATAACGCACTCTGCCATAGTGGGCAGGGAAGGCATGGATCATTCAAATAGCGCAAGCAAAATGACTTTCTCTAGGTCCTCTGGGTCCAAGTGTTTTTATATCCTCTGAATAAATGAAAAGCCCAAGAGATCTCTCTCCCATTCTTGCCACCAACTCAGAAATCTACATGGAAATAACCATTTGGATCACAGCATCTATCAAATTTATGCTTCAGTTAAAATGTTCCCTCCAAAGTCTCACTTCTCTTCTTTATAATGTAACTCTTTTTGGGGCCACTCCACACATCATGAATGGTAGTCTATGTCTGAATGCCAATAGTGTGATGGTTAAAGTCTTTTTTTTCTTTCCTAGGAAACTCTTTGCTTCCAATGACAGCAAGTGGGTACCAGTGTTAAAGGAGAGAAAGGCTATTTCTTGGTCTACTTCACAAAAGAGTGTAGGACTCAGCACTTGCCTAATGCAGGTAATCTCTTACAAATCAGAAATATCCCATGGGTTCTTTTTTTCAATTCTTGGTAGAAAGGTAGAATTGAAGCAAAAGTATTTGAAGATGATTTTCTCAGACTGCTTTTTAAAAAAAATTATTAGTACATGTTTTCAGTACATGAAGTTTGCATTCATCTTATGGAGTAGGTGTATATACAGAGCACATCTTGATTCCTTTGTAATCTCCTTTCCCTCCCCACCCATTTCCCTCTCTCTGTCTCTAAATCCCCTTTCTCCATTTTCATTAATCTGACCTGAAGTATGGTATTATGAGCCTTACATTTTAACATCTAGCAGATTTAGGAGAAATATTGTAAATCTAGTAAGTACAGAGCTAGATAAAAAGAATTTTCACCTGTCTCTTGATCTCCTTATGATTCTACCTGGAAAATATATCCTGATTCTGATTTGGACTGATTTTTTTTTATTATACAATGTAGTGGCCCTCATTTTTTAAGTGTGGAATTCAATATGATGCTTGGCTTAGAAGTTATATTTTGAAGGATATAAAAGTTGTATCAAATTTCATATTTATCCTGTGAAATGTGATACATGGAGATACGATGGCTGGTAATTGGTTGTCTACAGCCAAAGAACTATGAAAAATACACTTAGAAACAAGGCCTATGGTTTTGACAATAAGTGTTACTTGAAATGCAGCTTTTCTTCTCAGTTGACCTATTAGGTTGATACTAGTGAAGAAGTGGTGTGTGTGTGTGTGTGTGTGTGTGTGTGTGTGTATGCATACACTCAACCAATCATTTTCAGTGAAATAATATGGAGAAGACAAAAGAAGTGGCCATAATGGAAAATAAATGAACCATGAACACAGATAACTCCTGCTTCATTCAGCTGTGCTAATTACTACTGAACACAACATTCTTTCTTTTTATTTTTGCTGTGTGGGGAATCAAATCCAGGGCTTTGTATGTGCTATACAAATACTCTACTTTGTTTACATCCCCAGTTTACATTCCCTTTTTTGAAAAAGATCGGGCAGTAGCAGTATAGTTTGGCCAAACAAACAAGCAAACATCCCTGCAATTTACTGAGTTTCTACCTCTGCCTCCTGGGTCAACTCAGGATTAACTCTGACTCCTACTTCCTCCATACCTTCCATAATCAATCAGATTCTAAGTCCTATCAAATCTATCTACAAAACACCTTTAAAATCTTCCTGCTACTAACCGTGTGACCATACATAATTTGCAACCTAAATGAGTCTAAGTTTTCTATACCTATAAAATGGAAATAAATCTGCATACAGAGTCAGACTCTCATTTAAAAGGCATATTGTCCATGAAATCTCCTTGTAAACTGCGTGGTGGTACACTGCCATAGGGTATTAAGGCCAGGTGACCTCGAGATACTGAAATAAAATGTGTCAGGGTTTTGAGTAGGCTTCTAGCTTCTATGTCTGCATGCACCCACTGGCTGTATTGACACAGCACAAAGCTAAGGGCAGATTTGGCAATGATTTATTTAATTTGATTGACGTGGACCACAAAACAGGGTCATTTTGTCTGCAAAACATCTAGGCTGTAATGATCTGATATTGGCCATCTACATTCATCAAACTAAGTAGATAATTAGCAAAACACCACTTGACTTTGTGGTGTATAGACAGTAATTGTGGCTCTTTCTTGGTTAAAAACCTCTTTCAAAGCTATGACTTTGGTTGTCACATCTGTGAAGATGCTTTCAACATTTATTTATACCTCCAGTTCTGAGTTTTTTCTGAAAAGACTATTATTTTTCCAATAGTTTCTAGGTGTTTTCTCCAGGCTCTCCTACACCATTTTCCTTCCAAAATATTTTATCCTCTAATCTTCATTTCTCATTCCAATCAGCCCGTCTCAGACCCTCAGGGTCAATTCTGACTCCTAACTCTTCCCCACCTTCCATAATCCATCAGATTCTAAGTTCCATAATTCTATCTACAAAACACCTTTAAAATCTTTCTCCCCTTCTTGATTTTCCTGCTCTGCTAGCCTAGCACTTCATCAAGACCTGATCTATGATTACAAAAACCCTGTAACTGGCCTCTGCCTCATTGCAATTCATCCTAACCATTGGTGTTCTCATCTTGCTTTACCTCTGCTCAAAGATTCCCTGGAGGATTTTCACTTTCTTATTTTTTTTTTCCTGGTGTTCTCAGCATTGCAGGGGCTATTCTAACCTGTTTTTTGCATTTTATCTCCTTTCACTCACTTTGATGCACAGTACTGAGCCATCTAACTTTTGTTCCCTACATGGCCTCCTTTCTCTCCTGAATGCTGCCCCATTCACCCACAACACCTCCAGCAATTCCCTCCTCCTTATTGTGCTCTTCAAACTCTACCCCAAGACCATTCTGTTCTCCAAGAGCCACTCATCTACCACCTTCTCACTGTCCTCCTCTCTAATCTGTCACTAACTTCACTGTACCTTAACAAGATCTGCCCTACCTCTAAGCTGTGAGTATCTCCAGGGCAGGATTTGTGCAGTTATTTCTAGTATAAAGGGTTTGCATGCTCTTTAAATAACTGTTGAATAAATGAATATCTGCAAAGGAAATGTACTTTGCAATATATTTGATTCTTATTTTCATATGTGGGATACAGCTTCTCATTTGATTATGTAAACTCATGGACTGGAATATTTTCCTTCAAGAATGTGCAATATGCTCCTTCCTTCTCTCTGATAATATTGGTCCTTTACCAGTGGTTTGTGGCACTAATTATAGGGAAGAAGAAAGGAAGTTCTGGAAAGTAGTTCACTGAAGAGGAAACAAACATGAAAATTCTATCTATAAATGGAAAATAATAGGTTTGCTGGGAAGGACATTATGAAAGGCAATATTCTTCCAGAGTGCTGCTGCTTTTAAGAGGAATATTTTTTTTTAAAGAGCAACATTTTAGAATTGTTTTTAGGAGAAAGTATATTTGTAAAACCCATGGAGTAATCAAATCATTGTGAAATATGGCCTACTTTTCCTAGAATTTTGTAGCCCATTGGATTTGACAAGATTAGATAAAAGAGGTAAAAATGAAGGTAGGACTGGAAAGAAAAACTAATGGAGACAAATTACAGGAATGGTGGCAGTTTCACCCCAAAGACAGATGGATGGTACTCAAAAGACGGTGGAGTCATGCAGATGGTGAGCTGCTCCTGCTCCTCCCTATCTATCAAGTTCATTGACAGAGTAAGGGCAGACCAAAGCAACACATTTTGATGGGAAGAATAGACTGAGGGATAGGTTAAAGCTTAAGAATAGAGGCAGGATTTCATTTTGACACATTTCGCAGTAATAAAACAAAATGAAAACATAATAGTTTATTGTTAGGTTTACCAAAAGAGTCCAAAAGTATCAAAATGTCTCATATCAAGATCTCTGTAAGAGAACTAGAGCATTTTCACGATACATGTGATGAGTAATGGAGGGAGTTCCTAATCAAGAGCAATGCTCAATATATTAGTGTAACCTAGTAGCTGCTAGGTAAAATATCACAAGCTACAAATCAGTTTTAACTTTTAAATATTAACACAAAGTCAGATGTGATTCTGTCTGAGGGCAAGAGGATGAGCTCTGTGTAAAGTTATCACGGGCCTCAGACTTTCTGGAACACCTATGATTTTAAACAATTGCTACTTTTAGTACTGCAAAAGTAAAGGTTTATGACTAAGTTCACAAAGGAAAAAAAAAACCCTCCTCAGAGTTTTGGTTCAGAAAATGTAAATTACAGTATTTCCTTAAGGAAACTGATTCCATCAACACTGGTCTTATTATCTTACAGATAAACTTTGTTAAATTAAGATTGGGGGTTATGCACCTAATAGGGACAAATTCAATTTCAGGATTTCTCCCTCAATTTTGTGTCTTCCTCACTCATTACATGTGTGGGCTCAGTTAAAAAAAAAAGATGAAGAGGAAGATAGTGTGAAAGATCAGCGTGTATACTGAGGGATCCACTCTCTCATCATCTCTAATCCCACTTTTGACTGATGCTCAGTCCACTAAAACTGTCCTTGTCAGGGTCACCAGGACCTGTAGGCTGCTAGACCCACTGGAGTTTTCTGTTCCTTTTGTATTTTACTTGTCCTCTCAGCAGTATTTGACACACATGACATTGTCTATTCATCGAAGTGGTTTCCTCATTATCTTTCAGGAAACACTGCCCTCCTCCCTCTTTGGCTGGTCTTTCTCAGCCCCTTTTGCTGGACCATACTCTCCTTTCTGACCCTGAACCATAGGTGTAGCCCAGAGTTCAGGCCTTAGACTTCTTTTCTGCCTATGCTTCTTCGCATTTACACGACTCAAAGCCATTTACTGAGTGATGGTTTCAGAATATTCGTCTTGAGCTCCCCTATCTTCTCAAACTACTGACTTGTGTGGAACTGACCACCTGCCCTCTCCACTTGGACTGTAACAGACACAGTGAAAAATACAACTGAAGCTTGACTCCTAACCTTCCTTCCTAAACCTGCCTCTCCTGTGGACTTCTCTAGGTTAGTAAATGTCAGCCCTGATCTTTTAATTGGCCAAATAAAAAAACTGCCAATGTCTTGTTTGACTTCATTTTCCCATTCCCATCTCAATTTCTTCAAAATACATGCAGAATAGACCAGTTTCACTCTTTCTCCCCACCTCTCCTACTTCTGCCTTTGCTCCTGTACAGCCTTTTCTTCACACGTTCTGCAGTTAATCTTTTAATAGGAAATCAGGTCATCTCATTCCTCCACCCCAGCTCTCCCAGTGGCCTTCATCTTACTCAGGGTAATAGCCAAAGTCCTTACAGTGGCCTCTTGGGCTCAGCACAGCCTGGATTCCTGATATGTGTCTCTTTAATCTCTCACTGCCCTCCTCTGCTACCCCTACCTCCTCAGCGTCCTTTTAATAGATCAGGCATCCTCCCTTGTCAGCACCTTTTAATGTTATTTTTCCCCGTTCTTCCCAGAACATTCCTACTTGAGATATCTGCATGGTTCTTTCCTTTGGTCTAGAAACTTCTCTGAATCTAGTTCAAAGTTCAGCCCTCCCACCTTCCGAACACTCTGTCTCCTTTCTCTATCTTGTTTTTCTCTGCAGCATGTATTGCTATCTGCTATAGTATACATTTAATTTTTTTGCTGGTTTGTTTCCCATCTTCCCTACCAGAACAGAAGCCCCGTGAGGGTAGGGAGTTTTGTCAGTTTTGTTCATTCAGAATGTACCCTCAGTATCTAGTATAGAGCCTGGCACCTATGGAACCCTCAGTCAATATTTTTTAAGTGAATGAATGAATATTTGGAATAGGAAGAGGCAAACTGCCCCTGAGATGTTGTATTTTCTTTCAATGTTTGACAGATTTTTTATTTTAATTGATTTACATATTTTTTATACACAAATCTAACATTTTGATCATATCTATTCCCTTATTAGCTTCCTTTTATCTATTCTCTCCTCTTCCATCCTATGTTTCCTTTCTTTTGTCTAATAATAATGTCCCTTCTACTTTCCTGTCATTTAAAAATTCCTCATGTTAGGGAAGAGGTGATATTTGTTTTTCTGAGTTTGACTTGTTTCATTTAATTGATGATCTACAGCTTCATCAGTTTTCCATAATATAATTTAATTCTTCTTTATGGTTGACTAATACTTCATTGTGTGTTTGCACCCATTCATCTGTGAATGGGCGCCTAAGTTGGTTCCATACCTTGGCTACTATAATTTATACAACAATAAGTAACGGTATGCAAGTAACTCTACAGTACACTGACTTCAGCTCCTTCAGGTATATACCAAGGAATGGCATAGCTGGATCATATGGTAGTTCTATTTTTGGTTTTCTGGGGAATTTTATACTGATTTCCATAGTGACTGTACTAATTTATATCCCCACCAACAGTGTGTACATGTTCCTTTCCTCCTCACATCCTTGAGGGATTATCTTTTAACCCCCAGGACACTTCCATTCTACCCTGCTGTCTTGGTTATTTTTTACTCGTTGCTGAGACAAAATACCTGATGCCCAAAATTAGGGAAGGAAAGGTTTATTCTTACAGTTTCTTGGGAGTTTCAGTCCATTATTTGGCTCCAAGTCAGCATGGGGTGGCAGGGCTACAGTTCATGGTGGCTGCAAGCCACAAGGTGCACTGGGAAGAGAGAGAGAGAGAGAGAGAGAGAGAGAGAGAGAGAGAGAGAGAGAGACCAGAAGTGGAAGACCCACCTTCCCTTACACTATATCTCAACTCCACCCCTGGTCATGTGCCAATCCCAGCACTAGACAACAAACTGAACAGAAGCACTAGACTCAGCCCCATGAAAAGTATGAGGACTTGGGGGTACATAGTATACCCAATACACCTGCATAGACTTCGGTCACAAAGAAGTCACTCTTTTTGTTTTTTCCTCCAAGAAGTAAATGTACTCTCAGTTCTTTATCTGGATCATTATGGATATTACTGGTAGACACGACTAACAAAGATTAAACCTGACAATATTGATGAAATGACTAAAGTATATAATGATGCCTACTTCAGTCATTTCATCAATATGTCAGTTTTAATTTTGATTCAGCCTGTATCTGCCCACATTGATCAGATAATATGGTTAACTCATCCTACTTCAAGTTGTTGCTATATAAATGCAAACTCCACATCACACCTATAATTATTCTATCCAGGATTATATTACAACTTCCTTAACATTTTTCAGATACCAAAAAAAGTGATTATGCAGGAAATAAAATATTTTTCTTAAGGATTAAAAGGCAATAGAAATCCTTGGATGTTTGTAAGTTTAGTGAATTACTATTTTGTGCTCCTTTTACAATATATACTTCAGATCAAATATGACATACAGCTAGCATAAAAACAGTAAACAATGTCTGAAAAATGAGAAAAAGTGCAGTTCTGAGATTCTTGAATTTCTTTCAATTTAAAACCATGTTTTCTGTGATTTATCAGTGATTGGTACCTAATACTTTCATCAGAAAAAAGGCGATGGACTATCATTACATCCTCTTTCATTGACTGTTAATAATAGCTATAAGCTGGTAAAACATGTGCCATTCTGGCAAATCATAATTTTTATTAATAAAATGTCTACACATTTAATTTATCTAGCTCTCTGCACAGAACATAGTATGAAATACACCAAGGCAGTGATTAATTCTGATTTCCATTAGTATGAATGTTATGAAATACGAAACACTCAGAATTTCATAACCATGTTCCCTGTGTGAATATGTTATTATATATGTGTTTTGTTGCATGTATGTGGTACCATGGAATAGTATTGCTTGGATCTCCCTTCAAGAGATCTCTCTGTGGATAGGAGTTGATATGCAGACTATAGCTACCCTTGCTATATTTTCATACCTATGTAGAGTTCATAACGAGACTATGTTTTCCTTGAGTTGCTCCCACAAAGCGACTGAGCAGGGCAGAGTTCCGGGAGCTGTGTGGATTGCTGATGACTCTCACCAAATCCCTCCTTATGGGGTTTCCACGTTGGCTTGACCAAGAAGTCAGAACTGCACTGCAACCTGCAACTCCCCTCATCCCCACCTCTTTCATGAATGTGAGATACATTGCTACCTGTCTTAGTCACTTTATCATTGCTGAGACACAATACTCCACACTGCAGTTTAAAAGAAGAGAGTTTTATTTTGGTTTACCTTTTTAGTCCATAGCTGGATTGTGAGCTCCAAGGCAGGAAGACATGATGAACGAGCCTGGCAGAGGAAAGCTGCTTATGTCATGGTGATCAGAAATGTCAGGAAGCAGAAAGAGAAGGGAGGAGCTGGGAAAGGAGAAACACCTTTCCAGGTCATGACCCCAGTGAATCATCTCTTCTGACCAGATCCTGTCTCCTAACAGAAGTCACCTACAGTACTGTCATGGTCAAATCCTCCTCCAAAAGTCCCATATGTGAGCACACAAGGCTCTTGGGGGACATTGAGATATAAACCACGGTATTTTGCACTTGGACCCCTGAAGATTCATGCATAGCTCTTTATAGAAAGTGCTTTAGACCATCTCTAAAGTCTTAACAGTTTAGCATTGTTGAAAAGCGCAAATCTAAAATCTCCTCTGAGATTCAAATCAAACTCTGTGCCCCTGTAGAAATCAAAAAGAAAATTAAACACTTCCAACATAAATGGCACAGGATAAACATTCTTATAACAAAAGGGACGAGCAGGTGAATAGAAAGAAAGGGGGCAAAAACAATACTGAAACCCAGCAAAATGAACATTAAATCCTGTAGCTCCATGTCCAGCACCAAGGAGAAACTGTGATGAGGTGTAAACCCCAAATGGCTTGGGCAGCCCCACTCCTATGACACTGTCTGCCTCAACTCCCATGGCTTCTCTCTTGGGCAGGCTCTGATTACTGCTTGTGATCTTTCTCATCAGAAATTCCATGTTCCTTGGCCTGGGGACGTGGCTCAGTGGTAGAGTTCTTGTTTTGCACATACAAGGCCCTTGGTTCAATCCCCACACCACCAAAGGAAAAAAAAAAAAAACCCCAGACATTTCATCTTCCTGGGTTCTCCAACTTTCTGGGTTCTCCAATCCCAGCTTTATTCTCACAGCTTCTCACACTGCCCTCTCAGGAGCACACTGCCTGGCCTCCCAGGTTTTCTTCTGAAATCTGTGTGGAAGCTTCCCTGACCCCACAACTCTTGCATTTTGCATACCAGTAAAACCAGCACTGTGCTGAAGATACCAAGGTCTGGCTCCACCTCAAGAAGGAGTCTAGCCACCTTTGATCTTTGTTGCAGAGGCCTCTAAGTGCCTGGATGACTAAACTCTGCGAAACTCTTTTCTAGTTATCTCAAAAGAATTGGGCTGCCTGGGGCTCTCTATTCAAATCAAAGCTTTACAACTTTGTACCCATAAGCCTGTGATGTAAGGGGGTCTTGCTGATTCCTGCAATGCTGACATCTTTCCTATTATCTTGATGCAAAGAACTTGTCTTGCTTTTAATGCTAGTTTTTTAAGCAACCAAGTTCTCTTTAGCCAACATTTTGCAGGCTGTTTCTTTCTGGGAAAACTGAAAACTTTTCAAATGGGATTTTTTTGGCCCCTGATATTCAGTATAAACTTGGCTAAAAGCAGCAAGCAATACACATGCTACAGCCAGCACACTGGGCTGCTTTAAAATTTCCTCTGTCGGATTAATTAATCCACTATCCTTAATGTCAGTCTTCTGCAAAATCTCAAGGCATGAGAAAAATGTCAAAAAATTTTCCAAATATATGCACATGTTCTGTAGTCCAATTGCCAGTGTAGTTCTTCCCAGCTTAAATCTGGAAACTTGTCTTTACTATTTGCATTTCTATCAGCATTCCAGTCTTCTGAGCTCTGATCAGTAGGGTACAATAGGCTTGGCATAGCATTCTAAGGCTTTGCTAGCCAACATCTCCAAACCTTTCCAGATTCCTCCTACCTGAGTCACATGGTTATGTAGTGCCACAGCAATGTCTCCACTGTCAGTACCAAATCTGTCTTAGTTATTTTCCTTTTATTGAGACACAGTACCTGACACCCAAAACTTAAAGGAAGAGAGGTTTATTTTGGCTTACATTTTTAGTCCATAGTTAGCCAGCTCCATGGCAGAAATTCATAGTAGAAAGTTCTAGTGGAGGAAAGCTGCTATGTCATTGTGGCTAGGAGCAAAGACATAAAGGAGGAGAGATACATTCTTCCAGGTCATACTTCTGGTGACACGATTTCTTTCTGTTTTTTTTTTTTTTACCAGAATCTGCGTCCTAACGCTAAGTCAGCTATAGTGCCTCAATAGTCTAATCACATTCCAAGAGTCCCATTTATGAGTACATGATGCTCATTGAGGACATCTAGATAAAAATCATAACACTATCTGAAGTTTCTCTCTGCATATTCCTGCTCCTTTCCACCTTATCTGTCACATGTATGTTTTCCAGATAATCTATTTCATGTCTGATCTTATCATTTTGTCTGGTTCTTGGAGGACTTGAATTGTCATAGGTGCTACAGTAAAATAGTCTTAAGGTAAGATTTGGGAACTGGTTCACTTATCATCTGGTTGACAAGAAGAAACCCATTCTGAAAAAAGTGTGGGCAAGGATAATCCCTGGCATAAGACAGTGGTTCAAATGCTAAAGATTTTACTTGTGATAACCTGAGGGAGATACGCAGGTAGAGAGGAGCACCTTTACCTCTGTGATGACTTTGATATTTTAAACACATAGGGGAATAGTGCCTAGAAAAACCACAAGGTTGGCTAGTTATTACTAGGTTATATAATTGCCTTTCTTCACTTGAAGAAAAAACTGAGGTGGTTAACAAACAGCTAAAGACTAAAGTTGAGAGCCAGAGGTCTTAGGTTTCTTACAGGGGTCCTTATCCCCTACAATGGGATATCAGACATAGCTGAAAAGCAGACTTAGCATACAATGGAATTTTATAGTTGGAAACAAAATTAAATGCTCAGTAAAGCCAGCTCCATTATGCTACATTCAGGGTCTTGACTGGGAAAACCTAAGACCTTGAACTATGGGATGGTGACATGTGCATGGAGGTCCCTAAGGACTATAGCTCTGCAGAAACCATGAATCATTAGAACTTACACAGTTGGACCATCCCTCCCTAGTAAAACTAGCATTTCCCACATGAGGGAAGGTGCTGCAAAGTGGCAGGTATCATCTCCCTGAGGAGCTGCTTCCATCTCCTCTCCTGGCTTCAAGGCCTACAGTCTGGGCTAAATCTAGCTGAAGATGTACTGGGCCTGATAAGGGAGCAAAGGAAACATGCTCTGATGGAATTGTAAGTGTCCTGAACCCTGAACCCAGTTGAATATCTCTGGAGTGGGGCTTGCGGTGGGGAAGGGGTCTGCATTAAGGTGGCCAGACACAAGCCTGGATAAGCAAGAATTTATTGTTTGGAGGCTCTTTCTCAGGATATGATATTTAATATTCTGGCAGCAAATGCAGAGGATGGGACAAAATTGCTGTTATGATGGCTCCTAGAAGTTGGAAGAAGAAAGTGATGGTCCATGAAGAAAAATGTGGAAATACCTATGTTTCCTGGTAGCTAGCAGAGAAAGAAATAAAAAGCTCTAGTAAAGTCGGACAGAAGGGAAGGATAAGTGAGACCATAAAACCAACTGCAGGATTATGTTTGAAGGGAGGATCTAGCAGATGTGTCTAACCTGTGATCTGTAGGTTGGACGTAGGAGTACCTCAGTTCACGAACTTGATCTTTTCCACAATTCTGGTTGCAAATCAAGTTGGAAAATAATTGAATCAAATTTGATGGTTAGGTTCAATGCTGACTTTATGGGAGAGTTTGATTCTGTTCTCTTCCAGTCTGGTTTGTGACCAGAATCGTGGAGAGAATTGAGTTTGTGAACTGAGGTACCAATGTACTTTATAATAAAAAAAAGGAAGAGTTGTACTTATATATATTAATTATACAGCATATTTTATATGTGGTCCAAGACAATTTCTCTTCACTAAATACAGCTCAGGCAGGTCCAGACAAGCCTCACCCAGGCAGGTCACAGATGGAACACTCAAGAGGATGCACAGTTTCCATGGCCATCAGAAATATGCCAATGAGATGGCACCAGCAATACTAAATTCAGTGAAATCTTTTCTTCAGGCCAGGGCTGATATTAGAATAAGTAGTCACAGAGCTGGCCTCATTGACATCCTTGGGAACAATTCTGTCCTTTTCTACAGTAATAGAGGCCAGGTGTTGGTATTTAATGGAATGCAAGTAGGAGGTCATCATTACTATAATGACCTACATGGTTAGAGAGGCAGCCAACAGGTCTTGACCCACAGGATATTACGAGGATGTTTAACAAAGAAATTGTTAAAATTGTCCCTAGGGAGAATTTAGACTAGCAGTCAGCAAGGCTATAGCTGAATATCTTATAACCAACAGACAGGAATGGAAAAGCAGGAGGAGTGATTTTCCAATAAAAATGTCTTGCTCTACTTTTGGATCTTAGTCAATTTTCAGAGCTAGAATCTGTTGAAGTGTTTGCTAGACCTCTAGAAAGAAGGATCTTACAATGCTGCAACAAAAATAGACTGTGGTGACTCTTCATAATCCTTCTCTGAAGAGATTCATGGTCATTTACTTGGTGATTGTAAATTTACGTGGTGATTGTGAAGGCTGTAGGAGTCAGAAGACATATGAAGTCCTGACTAATGTCCGGTATCCAGTGGGTCTACAGGTCTATACATATTCCCAGTGGTTATTTTACTGGCATCCAAATGTACTTTTGGAACGGATGCATTTAGCAGTTAACTGTGTCCTTGGCTATGAGATAAGCACTAATAATGATTGCTATGGTTCGTATCTAGATGTCCCACCAAAACCTTATGTAGCCATAGGTGGGGCTTTTCAGTGGGGCTTTTCAGAGGTGGCTGAACTTAGTGCATGTAATGCTGGGATCAAGGATGCAATGCTATGATGAAGGGTGCAAATGCTACTGCCTAAAGGATGGGTAGCCTGGGTAAGATATAACAGACAGAAAGCTGGTCATTATTTTTCATTTGTTGCTTGCTGCTTGTGCCTTCTGCCTGCCCTGCTTTGCCATGGATGATGTTTCCTCTGTGATGCCACTCTGCTATGCCACTCTGCCTTGGAACCAGTTGACTATGAGCTGAAACATCTACAAACTGAGTTCAAGAAAACTTTCCTCCTTTAACTTTGGATGTCAGATATTTTGTCTCAGCAATGAGAAAAGTAACTAAGACAATGATGGAGAAGGTTCAGTGGCATATTCTGAAGGTCCCAATCTGCTGAAGTTCCTGATCCCTCATATCCAGGAGTGTAAATAAAAAATAGCACATCCTCAGGAAGGGTGGGATTAATATCGTAGTTTAAAAACTGTCTACAAAGTGGTACTTTTTATAATATTTCTATTTTACTAGCCTAGGTCCTACCCAAATAGGTTGAATGCTGGAGCAAGACTGTTGATTAACACCAATCCACTCAGAAGGTAGTCTCAATTTCTGCTATTGTTCTAATCATGTTTTCATAGTTGAAGATTAATAAATCCTTAGGTACATGCTGCATAACATTGGTTTGGTGGAAATATACTTTTGTACTGCAACTGGAAAGGGGATCAGAAATAACTCATATTCATGTAGAATGGACAACAGTACTCATTTAACCCTAGGACTAAATTAAATTTCTTGTATTTCAGTATAATATGACCTGAAGACATCTAGGCCACCTGGATATGCCACAGATTATTAATTACATCAGGCCATTATGTTGGGAATATTGTGTTGACATGGCAGGACAGGAAAGAAGTTGCTAGTGTGCTGAAGGCCTTGATAAAAACATGTATCCCATTTATTGGGTAATAAACAGGAAAGATTTTTAGAGATCTAATGGTAGAGGTGTTCCAGTATCTGCCCTCTAAAGTAAATGACAAGTTATTACGTTTTGTATACTCTGACAATAAAGATTGAAACATTGCACCTGTTCAAGCTGCAGAGCAGCACATTCTAAGTGAATTTATTCTGGCACATATGCTGTGCCAGCAGGTCCAAGCTATGATGGAAATACCCATGATGTTTGAGTCATATAATTTGGCCACTGGAGTAGGAGGTACTGGTGGTGGAGGAAAATTCAATGTGGGATTTATGGCCATACCCAAAGAGATAACTATAACGAAGACCCAAAGAATTGCGTACAAGGCCATGTCATCCAGCAGAGAACTACACAAATGTTTGAGAAGCAGTTCCTGCATATTATAGGGGTCTAATAGGAACAGGATGCTTAACTATTTGGTATGAAGAGACCATGCACCATAAATCCATAGGGGACCAGTTACAGTACATTTTAAGTCAGAAATGGTGCACCTAGAATTGAGCCCAAATAAGCCCAGAGGGCATTAAAAACCGTAATAGAGGGTGGCTCAGATCTGCTATTATCTACCACAGTTGCACCATAACCCCTCTGTCAGGGCACACTTATGGCCTTTGTGACCATCTCAATGAGGAGGATAAGTCCTGAATGAGGTTTATAGATGAGTTAGCTCAGAATACTAGTATAAACCACGTTGAGAGTAGCTGCATTACTGCTGCTCTAAGGGGTGGCTTTGAATAGCAGTAATGAATGGAAATCTTCCTAGCAGTAAAGCTATAAGTGATTCATCCAGTCATGCACTGTATGTATAAGAAAAGTGGTCAACAGTTGGTTTACTGGTCAGGGCCATGAAAGAAAAACAAGCGGGAAATTGGAGACCTCCACAGACCTGGGTAGAAGTGTGTGCATGGACGTATTGGAATGGTCTTCAGGTATGGAAATTTTTATACAACATACTGGAAAAAAAAATCTACCATAGAATAGGCCTGAACTACCAAATAGGCAAAGTTACTTAGCCAGTTGATGCTGCATACTCATCACCATGGCCACTATGAAAATGGATCAATGAGCATGTGTGCAATAACTACAGCATAAGAAATGAAAGCTAGATGTCAGCCCAAGAGCATGGACTTCAGATACCAAGGCTTACTTACCTACTGCTTCCTTTGAATGTCCAAATTTTTGGGAACAGAAACCAGCACTGAACACCTGATAAGGCACAATTTCTCAAGAAGAGCAGCCAGTTAGGGCAAACCTGCTACACTGGGGCCTTCCACCCTGGAGCCATTTATTTATTTTTTCAGAGAAAGAGTTTTATTGTACCTATTCCTAGTGTTGGTTTACCTTTCTTTCTCTTGGGGTCTCAGCCATCGAAACTATCCAGGAACTCCTCAAAGACCTGATACATAGGAACGGAACGCTAAATAACATAGCATCTATCTAGTGACTAACTTCACAGTTAAGAAAATGTGGGAAAAGGCCTATGACCATGGGACCCAATGGTCATATCACATCCTTCTACATTTAGATGGAATTAGCCTTATGGACTAGGAAGTTGGAAGCCCACTGTGTTCAGGGTTGGGGCAATATTTAGCAAAGAGGAAATGACGTCATTCTAGATGCATTATAGGCACCAAAAGAAAGAGCTTTTATGGCATTGTGTCATCAACAAGAAGAAAAATAGAACCTGGACTAAAGAGGTGTAAATAAGAATGCTCCCATGTACACTCACTCTCAATGACCTATTTGGGAAAGTACTGATTCCCAGACCCTCATTCTGGGCTTGTAGGGTTAAAATTCTTGGTCTCCAAAGGGCACACACTGTTGCCAGGGCACATGGCAAGGATTCCATTGAACCATAAGCTAATGTTGCTCTTGACACTTTTGACTCTGTGTTTAGAAACTAAGAAACAAAAACTGAACCACCGTCTTGGTAGGGATGGTTGTCCCTCAATAACAGGGGAAGTGAGACTGCTTTGACAGAGTGGAAAGATGGGGGAGAATACATGTGGCACCTACCTATGATTTATTTAGATTTTAGCTGCCTCCTTGCCTAATCGTGACTCTAAACAGACACATAGAACAACTCTGACCTAAAAGAATATGGTTATCAATAGCGGAGGACCCTCAGGAACACATTTGGGTCATACAATCAGGTAAGCCATCGAGGAGTTAGTGTGGAGTAGAGGAAAGGTGTGGTGCATACTGGTTGTCGCCCCAGTGCCAAATGTAGCCACAGAGGCTGTAGTTCCTGCCATGAATCTCTTTCCTCTAAGTTTCCCCTCAGGCAGAAAGGCCCATAAACCCTGGAGGGGCTGCTTCAGTACGCAGTTGTCATAGAACTTCATTTTTGTTTTCATTGTCTGTTGTCATAGCACTTTTCCTTCTATGTTACAGCCACTGGCATTTTCCTGCATTTTATCAGAATTCCCACATACAATTTTATTCATCTTGTAAATATTTTGTCTGAATTTTTAAATTTTAATTTTCATTAGTACAGTTTGCAATGCATAATGATTACAGTCATTGTGGGGAGTTGGTACATGCACAGAACACATCTTAATTCTTTTTACCTCTCCTGTCCCTCTCTGCATTTTTGGTCCCTGTCCATTTGCAAAAAGATCTATTTTCCTGTTTCTTATTGTCTATCTTTTATTTTGCTTTTTAATTTATTTATACTTTGGGTTTTTTATATAAGAGAAACCATGTGATATTTAAACTCGTAAGCTTTAAGTCTCCAAGCATATAACTGTACAGGAGTATATGTAATTATCATAAATACTTTAATATAGCTTATTAAATTCAAAAGAAGTATTTCATCTAACCATATATATTGTAGAAATTATAAGCCTAATTTAAAAATGATTAAGTAAGTAATCAGATACTAATATAATTCTTAAAAATAGCCACAACTTGTCTTTCACTGTCAGCATCAATGCATAAGCAGTAGATGTGAATTTCAGGTGATTGCAAAGTGCTTTCTTACTTGCTGGTTAGTGTAATTATGTGAAACACAAATACAGCTGAAACCTGATGGAGTTTGTTATATATAATTGACAATTTGTGACCATACAGCTTTCAAATGATTTTTTCTTATATTATTTGAGATGAAAACTCCATGGTTAATTAAGGCAGGTATGTTTTTCCCTTGCCAAATGTTGAAGCTCAAAGACAATTGGTGATTTGTTCTCATCGTACAGCATAAATGTTAGCTAAGATTTGCTTCTAAACCTGGTCATCTCATTCCAAATTCTGCCCTCCTGCCAATATTTTAAGCAGTCTTCTCTTCAGCGTAACATCCGTAAAGTTTTTAAGCAAAATGCACAGTAAAGTCATGACAAGAAAGGTCAATTCTTTTATTTTTAATTTTCAATGGTTATGCTTATGCATAACATTAAGAAAATTGCACCAAGTCCTTGACTTTTTTTCTAGGTAAGCAACCTGCCTTTAGGTGCCTTATGTTTCCTATTGTTAAAAAAGTGTTTTTAATTATCTAAAAGATAAATAAAGTGTGAAATAGGAAAGAAGCAAACAGCATTAACTTTCAAATCAACATTCAAAATGAAAGGAAATGATTTTCCCCATACCTTTGGGCTTATGTTCTGTGATATGCTGCAGACCAGCGTTCAGCTTCATGCTGTTTTTCTGAAGCCCCTTTATTTATTTTTCATTAATCTGTCTCCCTTGTGTGCCTGGTGCTCAGTAATCTGCTCATCTCTACCATGATCTATACTATAATCCATTGCTTCTTCCTCCATGCATTTTAATGAAGCAATTTTTGCCTCCTTTACATAACTGCTGTCCTGATTTCATACTACAACATAACCATTTATTGTCACATCATTGAAAGCAAATCTTTAAAGGAATATGTCAAAACAAGATAGATACAGATTTCTGATTCTTTTTTAATAGACAGCTTTGTGAACTCAGCAGTATTTTCATCCTATAATTTCTAACAGATGCTCAGGTTTGGAAGTGTTTGTTCCTGGACACCCACCCAAATGGGAAAAGCATCGGCACCCGGATTTCTTTGTCCCCTTCATGCACCCCTATATCGTGCCTGGGTGCTCCAAATTCCAATCCCCACACCCCAGCCCCAGAGTTGCCTTTCTGGAATGGTTTGTTACCAATACACTATGGAAGAATGGGAGGAAATGTGTGCTCATTGGTATCTTGTCTGTCTTCCTGCTAGCCGTGTCTTGCTTGTTTCCTGGCTGCTGGCCTGGAGTTGGATGGACCTTGTCTGCTCTGTTCACCAATATTTGCACATTCTAGTCCTGTGTTTATCTGCCTGGTTCCTGACCTTTGCTTTCTGTGTAAAGTCTGCTCTACCCCTTGCTCTGACCCTGGTGTCCTTGACAATGTTGCGTTTTTGGCTGCTTTCAGAGAACCAAGTCACTCTGTGGTCTGTATCTACTTCCAAACTTTAATTCAGGCTGCACCCATTTCAGGTCTTTTCTTTCCTTCCCAATCTTATATTAGATTTCTGGGTTATCTATTCATTCAATGAGTATTAAGTGCTGATTTGGGTGGTCAACACAAAGATAAATAGGACATAGGCTCTGCCCATAAAGAATTCACTGACTTGAGGATAGACTCAAAAAGACAGACAAGAAGAGCTTTTGAGACCTGAGTTTTACACTGAGGAGGGGGGCATGTAAGATAAATAATGCAAATTTATGAATATATAATAAGGTAAGGACTTAGGAAGGAGTCCATGTGGTGAAGACACTGAAGCTTCTTTAGTTTTACAGTGAATTCACTTGTACAGATAAACATTTTTTAAAAACAGTCAAGTCTTGGGGTAAAAATATGCAGGGAGTACTATGAAAGCACCAAAGAAAAGCAACTAAGCCACCCTTGGTATGAGGAATGGCTTCCAAGAGAAAGTTACCCCCTGGCCAGTTTTGAAGTGTGAGTGCTATTTAACTAGACCAAGGAGAGTGGAAAGAAGTTGGACGTTGCTAGAGCATCCCAAACATAGGGTCTCACCTACAGGCAAAGACCACAGTAGTATGTCCTGGGTGTTGCCAGCAGCTCCATCTTGCTGGAGGGTATTGGATGTAACAGAGAATGAAACGGTGAGGTTGGAGAAGAAAGTTGGGATTGAAGGGCTGGGAGTCTTTGTGCAGCAACAGGGATCTTGGATTTTCTCCTATTGCCTAGATTTTCATCTCAGAAAAACCACCCTGGCAGGAAAATATGCAAGTGTGGAAGTCAGTTAGGAGATGTGACAGGTGTTCAGCAAGAGATGACAGAATTAGGAACTCAAGTCATAACAACAAGAACAGAGAGAGGAGCTAGATGAAGAACTACGTAGATTAAATGTTGGATTGATGAAGACTAGAGAACACAGGCTTCCTGCATAGGTGAATGAGTAGGTGGCAGAAATACCACATGAAACATGGGAAGGTGAAGGCAGTCAGTTTGAAGGAAAACCATGTGTTTAGTTGCAGGGAAATTCAGTGGAGGATTCTTTTAGAAAAATATCTGAATCTGAAGTTAGGAGAGAGGTGTAGAGATGGAAGAGGCATTAACGTGTAGGTCTCAGTTGAAAGCAAGGCAAGGAATTACATGGCCTGAAGATGCTTCCTGTCGTCTCTCAGAGTCTAAACTCCTAATCCCTTTGTTCCTTCTAGAAGATTAAAATTTCCCTTTCTAAGGTAACTAGTGTAGAACTGGCTGGTTGTCTTAATGATCTTTTATATTTTCTATCAACTATGAAGTTCAATTATTAATTTATTGGTAGCCCAAAGAAACACAAATACATTTGTTGGTCTAGAAGGTTATCTTAAATCAGGATACCATGGAGGGAGAATAGGGGAATGGATCAAAGGCAGTGGATGGATCCTTTCCCTCTAACATCTCTCTCTGTTCTGCAATCCTCTTGCCTTTACTGACTGGCCCTGGGCTGGGAGCTATTTTTGTCAAAGGGAATAGTATTATTTCGGGTTAGGAAATGGTCAGTTCACTCTTGCTTCTGGAAACCTGTGATTTAGGGTATTATTAAAATGGTTGGTAAACATTCTAGAAACAAGGGAGATCAAAAACTATTTCCCAGAGGCCACCTTAGAGCTATGAAACTGAGATCTCCACTTGCTAGCAGCGAAGGACAGAGAAGTTAGGCACTGAAAATAAATCTGAAAATGCTTTTAGAACCAGAACATGCTCAACAAATGCCAGCTATTGCCATCGCTTTTGAAAGACTGTTTGCAGAAACATTTGCCTGAAGACCCCATAGTGCACAAAACGAAGCAACAGTAATTCAAAGGCAATTTCATTCCTCTTTAAAGCACATGTTTTATTGCAGCTTGGGAAATGAAACCTCATTTTCTGCTTAATGCCCACTTGACAGACTTGGTGGCATAAAAATTCACCACTATCTCTCATGTACCACCTAAGTGTGTGCTGAAGCAGGCCTGCTCTTGAGTCCCCCCAACACAAAATAAAAAGTACTTTGCCACCAGGCCTCTCTCACTGCTGTGTGAATGATAAACACCCCCCCCCAAAAAAAAAACCCAGGCACTAAAGTCCAATTAGTATCAATGTTAAAAAGACTTTTACCCATTTTGGGGAGAAAGAATATATTATGCCACATAGTTATAATCAGTGGAATGATGAGCTATGTGCAAATAAAAACCATTAGGATTCATGTGTGTTACATTCACCATTGGTGCTTAGAGATGCACTGAAATTAAACCAGACACATTTAAAAAAGCAGCAGCAACAGCAGCAACCTAGGAACATTATCCTGTGTGTTTTGATTTTTAGGAACAAGAGAGACACTTTTTCAAATCTCATTATGCATATCTTACTTACTGATACCTGAATATGTATGAGGATGGCTTTATTTCTCTAGTTCAAGACTTCGCTCCTGTTAAGTCACAAATTGCTGGGCAAGGTAGTATTTAAAATTTCTCATCATTAATCACTTAGTGTGATGATGTGTCTGGCTTTTTTCTTGAAGCTGGAACAGGTTCCTGTAGAGGTGGGAGGGAGAACAGGCAGGCAAGGGTGCTCATGGCTCTCTGTGCATCTGCTTAGGCCCAGCGCAGCTGGAGGCTTTGCAGCAGAGGCCCTGTTGACTTACCCAGCAGTCTCCGTTCTCTGTGCCAAGCCTCCATTTTATTTTGGTAAACATATATCAAATGAAAGACCACATCCCAAATCCCCACACTCACTCCCTCACACTTTCAGCAAAGGGAGGTCAAGCTAGAAGTTACCTAGCAAAATTTCCAGGAACACTCCTACAAAAGAGAAAATTTCCCAAAAAGCATTTTTTTTTGGCCTTCCCACCTGTTTTATCATTCTTTCTGCTAGGTACACAGAAATGACAGCCTGCAAAAGGCTGGCTCACCAGTAGCAAGCCCTAAGTTTGAGGATAAGGGCTAGCACTGTTGATAGAGAGCTTGGCAGGACCCTGGTGGCAATGCAGAGTTCCTGTATTGTCCCTGGAGAGCTCGCCTTTGGGATTATTACATGGAGAAGAAATAAACTTGGGTTAAGCCACATTTTTCCCCCCCGAGTTTCTGCTACTCATAGTTGAACTCAATTTCTAAGTGATGCAGATGTACATACAGTGTATGTTGTAGTAAACATACACAGATAAAATAAATTAAAACAAGGTAAAATCTGAGAGCAGAGTTCTGAGTCTGGTTTTGGATTTTCCAGTTGAAGATGGACTTAGATAATCTAACAAACTGAGAGTAGACCCCCCACACACACATCTTACATTCACACAGCGGCACACACAGGAGCACACACACAAATGCATGACTCTGTCCAAGTGCATTTATCGAGAGTGTGATTGCCTATAACACTCCACTGAGTTTCACGATAGGAATATTTCTTGTTTCCGAGCAGTTCACAATTTGTGAAAGATGATGCAGATAAAGGCATGATGAAAAATAAAGCTGCCGAGACAAGTCTAAAAGACTAGGGATATTTGGAAAGACTATAAAAAGTGATATAGAATGTCTATCCCAAAAGATTATTGTACAGAGAATTTTGACCTGGCAGCTCACACATCATCTGAGAACAAAATAAGTGAGAATGGTCTGGAAAGAGAAAGGATTTTACAGTGAAGTGGGTGTTCAGAGGTGAATTTTTGCAAGGATCCAAGGAAGCCCACCCTTCAAGCCCTTTGTCTGCACAGGCTCCTTCCAACCACTCAGCAGATCTTCTGGACACAGTTTTTCATGTTCTCTGAGTTTTGCAAACACTTGTAGCTAGTCCATTTTTACCACAATCAGCTTAGCTTACTGTTTCTTTCTAGCCCAAGTTCCCCTGGTGTCATACTTCCCTTCTGTTGAATGGTGGCAAAACAACTGGAGGGATCCAGAATCTGAGTAAGAGGAAGTTGAGCAAAGGATGCCTTTAACTCCTGTTGAGTGGAACATAATTCAAGGGTCTCAGTCACTTCCTTGTGAAGTCACGTTGCTCCCAGTCGTTTGGGTAGGAATGGCTTCCAGGAATACTGCTGCTGCCACCTGTGGCATTGTGATGTGAAGGTGTGGTCCCAGAGGTCACAGAGTGATATGAACAATGTCCCATAACTGGCAATATCTGAGCACTGTTGGGGAGCCAGGTATTAAATATATAGGGCCAGAAGTTACTCTCAGAGATTCTTTCAATCATCTGTTATAAGATTTTTTATTTTTAAAAATTGTAGTAAGATAGATATAACTTAAAGTTCACCATCTTAACCATTTTTAATTGTGCAGTGCAGTGGTATTAAATATGCTCATGTTGTTGTGCAGCCACACTTACTATCCATGTTCAGAACTTTTCATCTTCCAAAACTGAAACTATAACCATTAAACATAAGCATCCATTTCCCTTTCTCCTGGGCCCTGGCAACCACTCTTTTGGTTTTTATAAATTTGATTACTCTAAGAATCTCATATAAATTGAATGAAACATTAGTTTTCTTTTTGTGACTGGCGCATTTCACTTGGCATAATATCCTTGGGGCTTATTCATCTTTCCTTGTGTCAGAATTTCCTTCCCTTTTAAGGCTGAATAATCTTCAGTGGTAAGTTTATACTAAATTTTGTTTCTTACTCACCTATTGATGGACACATGAATTGGTCCTATCTTTAGGTTATCATGAATAATAAACGTTGTGAATAATGCTACTACAAACATGGATGTACAAATATTTCTTGCTTTCAGTTCTTTCAAGTATATCAAATGTGTGAAATCTTCAGTGGAGGATTAGGTTCTTACTGATGACTGTTTAAAATGGAAGTTCTCACCTGTTACAAATGTTTATGATGTGGTACATGTAATTATAAATATAACACATGGGTAGTATTTTTCTCTTTTTATGGGAATTATGCAAAATAGAATCTATTAGAACTGCTATATTTGTAGCACAAATCTATAGCAGGACTACAAAAAACACGATGATTTCCATGTGGGAAGTCATGTTTTTTGTGTTCCAGCTGTTGTGGTTTGGACCTGAAATGTTCACCAAAGGCTCATGTGTCGAGTGCTTTGTTCTCAATGCAGTAGTATCCAGAGGTGGGGCTTTGTAGAAGTGATTTAGGGCTCAGACTTCGCCGATCGATGAATCCATTGATGGACTTGCAATTTGATGGCATTATTAGGAGATGGTGGGAACATTAGGAGAAGTGGCATTTAGTTGGAGGAAATAGGTTACTGGGCATGCACCCTGGAAGCCATTTCTTGTCACTTCCTCCCTTTCTCTCTTTCTGTTTCCTGCCTGCCGCAATGTGAGCAGCTTTCTTCTATTACGTACTTCCCCTATGATGTTCTGCCTCATCTCAGGCACAAAGCAACAGAGCTGGCCAGCCATGAATGGGAAACTCCAAAATCAAAGAGCCAAAACAAGTCTTTCTTTCTTTTAGTTAATTTTCTCAAGTACTTTGTCATAGTGACAAAAAAGGAACCCATTATGTAGCTATCAAATATATTTCGATTATTTCTACTAGAGAAAAAGTTGACTTGTCTTTGTATTTTCTCTATCAAGTGGTTGTGAAGTCATTCATATGAAGAGGCTACTGAACAATATGTATCTGATAAATGTAGAAAACAAGAATGACAGAAGTGTGACACACAGTTAATTAATAAAATAAATTTTGTTAGTTTTCTGGATTTTGTGGTGTATGTACTCTTTGCCAGACCTTAAAAGTTTGTGACTTGTTATCTCCTAATATATAAATGTTCTTATTCTTTTTTTGTGTATGTGTGTGTGTGTGGCACCAGGGATCGAACTCACAACCTTGCGCCTGCCAGGCAGGTGCTTAAGTCACTGAGCCGAACTACCAGCCCTTATTCTTATTCCTTTTAAAATTTTTATTTTAAAGAGAATAAAACAAAACAAAGCAGAATAAAACAAATCAGAAAGAACAATACAAGCAATACAAAGCTTCAAGACAACTAGAAATCAACAATGGCTACCATAATGTCTTTCGTTTTCTTCAAACTAGCTGTCCATACCATCACACACATAAAATCAAACAAAACAAAACAAAGCAAATAAACAATCTCATTTTTATCTAATTTTGCATATGTAGTGTGTTCATTTCTTAAAGAGGGTTTTAAATTGTCTTTGTTTTGAATTACTAAACCTGGATCCTCTCCTTTGGGATTTCATAAACAGCTTTAGTGCTTTGACTTGGGGGTCTCAGTTTTTAAAATTTCTCTCCCATTACGTGCTGCATGCTGCTCCTCTCTTGTATTTGTGGGTTCCCTGGTGCATGGGGTGGAGAACTGTCCCTTTTTCAGGCCAGACCTGAATAAAACCAAGCACTAATTTGTGCTCCTACACTGAACTTTCAGTCGTAAGGTACTGGCTGTGGACAGTGTGGTATCCTCTAGGGGCAGCCGACAGGGATCAGCAGGGAGGGCCCAGTGCAGTTTGAGAGGTTCATGTCCGACTGATTTGACCTCATAGTTACCTTTTAGTTCCTGGGCAAGCTCCCCAGGTTATGTTTACAAGTCTGTAAGCACCGCCAGCCCTGTATCTGCTCCCTGCCTACCACCCCTGATTTCTTTTTGTCTTGAGGAAATCCTCCTCTTTTGAGTACTTCCTCAGAGGTGCTCCCATTCTTCTCAGTGTCTTCTCTCTTGGTCTTTAATGACCCCTCAAAAACAGATCTTTGGCTCATTAGCAGCCAAAAATCTAATTCTTCTCTCCTCAGGTGGCAGTGAAAGCTGTTCATCTCAAATCCCTCCCAGGAAAATATGAAAAACATTTGTATTCTATCCCTTTGAAGCAACAAAGCCAGGTAAGCAGCGTTAAGTTGCAATATTAAAGTAGCCTTGTCTATTTATATCCTAACACAAGTGAAGAGGGCTAGAAGAATTTTGGAGGCAGAAGTGGACTTAAAAGTGCTCTAGTCAATTCGAATAATGTTATAGGTGAAGCAAAGGAAGCCCATAGAGGTTAAATAATGCTGCGATGTTCAAACCTTGTGGGCCAGAGAGCCAGGCTCATCCAGACTGCTTAGACCAGTGTGTTTTTACTCTGTCATATTCAGGTTGTATGTGTTGAGGAAGTTTTCGATAGAGTTGCTGAGTATCATATTAGTATTATCTCCTCAAATAAGATTTAGAAATGTTTTGCCAACATTTTTAAAAAACCAACCAAATTTTCATCTTTTGGAGTTGACTTGCTAGTCCACTTGAAGGATTCAGGAAAGGCTAGATGAGTTTTCAAGGTCTTTTTCATTTTGCAGTATATGATTTTCATTTATCTCTCCTCTTTCACAAGGATTTCTTGAGGCACCTTTTTAAACAGAGCACCGTGCTGTGTACACAGAATAAAATAAATAGGCAAACAAACAGTGGAATCTAAAAAAAGTATCCAGGCCTCCTGGAAGCTTAACACCCAGTTGAGGAGCAAACACTAACCTCTTAATATGCAAATACACCTATTTAATAACAATACACAGCAATACAAGTTGTCAAAGTTAGGATATAAAGAATTGAGCATTATTCCACCTGCGCAAGCAAAAATATTCATTGGA
>RJWM01017144.1:0-44855 GCA_004363535.1 Dasyprocta punctata | reverse complement strand
TGGCGCGAGGTGAGGCTGGGCCCTGAGTGCATCCTGCTGAGTCTGTCCTTGCCCCCTGGGTGCAGTCCTGAGAGACGATGTGGCCTCACGTGCATTGTCAGGACTTTGGCAGCCATGGGATGTCATAGGGCTCTGGAAATCACCTGGTCAGATGCAGGAGACCATGCCAATGGAGACAAGAAGTACTGGGACCCTGGCCGAGCATATGGTAGGGGCAGCAGGCCTTGCTGAAGAGTTGGTTGTAGTCACACAAAAGAGGAGCTGTTGGTAAATCTGTCTTGAATTATTAAACAGAAGGAAGCCAAGTCCCTTTGCTGGTTCTAATGCCCCCATTCCACTACCAGGGTTGTACCCAAACTGAGGGGTCACATCCTTGCCATGGTGAGGTCACTTGGTGAGGCATCTGTCTCTCTGTAGGCAGTTCCTTTAGAGCTTCAGGCTGCCTGGAAAGGCTCAGAAGATCGCGTGCATGAGGAGGCCTTCACTTCTCAGTACTGCCTGTGCAACCCAGGCGTCTTCCAGTCCACAGATCAGTGAGCCAGCTCATGCCCTGACCCTTGCCTCTGCTTCAGGACAAAGGCCTGTGGCACAGGCCAGTCCATTCCCGGGACCTTCTTTCCCTGCGCCAGCACAGTGTTTGTTGCCTGAGGTGCAGGGAGCCACTGTGCACAGGTTTCTGCTTTGCTTTTCCCTGTGGACCCACACTCCATGTCCAGACCCCAGCAGAACTCAGGCTGCTGAGTCCCCTGCTGTCCTCTGCCTTGTTGCAGACACGTGCTATGTGCTGTCAGTCGCCATCATCATGCTCAACACTAGCCTGCACAACCACAGGGTTCACGAGAAGTCCACTGTGGAGCAGTTCATCACCGTGAACCAGGGCATCAACAATGGGGGCGACCTCCCTGAGGAGCTGCTAAGGATGAGTCTGTGAGACTGAGCTTCTGAGCCTCCTCGTGGTGGCGCTGTTACTCCTCGTTCCTTCTTACTCCTTAACTGAAGTTTTAAAACTTCCCAAATTCTCTGCAGATGGGCAGGGCTGATTTATTCCTTTTTTTTTTCTTTGCGGTATTGGGAATTAGGTCAGGGGCACTCTCCCCAAGCTACATCCGCAGTTCTTTTTATAATTATTATGTTTTAATCTTGAGCCAGGGCATCACTGAGTTTTCTTGGTGGGACTCAAACTTGTGATCCTTCTGCCTCAGTCTGCCAGAGTGCTGGGATTACAGACATGTGCCACCAGGCCCAGCTAGTTTATTTATTGTAAATGCATCTCTCAAGTGTGTCTTGCTTCCCAGTTCTGTTGCTCTTTATGCTTATCTTACATTGGAAAGAGACAAGAGAAAGAATGATGGCTTCTCCTCTGTGAATTTCTGAATTTGTATTTTTCCCATTATAGAACTTATCTGAAAGTATTAAAATCCCACAGGATGATGGGAATGACCTGATGCACATGTTCTTTAACTGGAGAAGGCTGGCTTCTGCAGCCAGGTGAGCCTGCTGTGTGCCCCACCCACAACCCCCCAGCCTACCTGGCAGCTCCCTGGTCTCCCTCCCACTTCTTATAGTGGAGGCCCCTAAGCACAAGGCAAAAATGTAAAATAGAGAGTGCAGTTGAACCATAGGCTGCTGTAAGCAGCCACACATCCCAGCACCAATGGCTGCTTCCCTGAACAGTGGCCTTTCAAAGCAAGCCATGTTCTCAGTGTCCGTGACAGTGACTTTACATCCCATCCCAGAAAACTACTGTTAGCATCCACCTAAATGCAGGGCAGTTTTCTCTGCAGGAAGCAAGAGCATTTATTTCCAAAGAACCTGTGTGCCTTTCTCTTGGTTTGGCATGGTTGTGGTTTTTGATGAGTGGTTTAAATGTGCCTTCTTGTTGTTTTCCTTCTGCCTGTGGCTCCCACCTTTCTGTTCTGTGCTGGGCTGTCCCTGCTTGTCCAGTGGCATTCTTGCTCCCCTCCCCAGCGGTTTAATTCTCTCTTGGTTTCTCTCCCCCATGTTGGTCCGTGTGAAGCTCCAATCTGTGACTGTCATTTATTTGATTCATTTGGCTTTGGACTTGGCGGGGAACAGTGTTGGTGCACAGTGTGGTGTGTGTGGCCCCATCCCTAGTGACAAGACCAAGAGAGGTCAGTGCATGGGGACACTGTCGGAACAAACTGGACCCCCCATCTTTAGGGTCCTGCAGCAGCAGCAAGGGAGCTGGTAAGCAGCCTGTCCCTGCACTCACCAGTGCCCCATACTAACCAAGCAGTGCATGTTTGCACTCCCAGAAGGATTCTGGGAACATCTCAAAGGATTCCTTACCAGGGACAAAGAAATCTAAAGGATTTTGTACTTTATGGGCAAATTTAATGTTTTTAGGGTTCAACACTGGGGGGATGGATTTTACTTTCCTTTGACAGTAAAACCCATGCAATGTGACAGCTATATTTTCCAGGTACTTTTGAGAACAGTGTATTGCTGTTTAGCATGTAAGATCCAAGGGCTAGAGTTCTGGAGATTTTTAAAGGAATTTTTTTATGAAGAGAAAAATATAAGATGTGGCTTGATGACAAGTGTACAGCCACAGGCTGCCTCAGCTGACAGGGTGGGGGTGCATCTTCTAGACACAGTGTTCCCACTGGGACCTTTGACCTTGGGCATTGCTCTTTGACTTTTCTCTGGTTATGCTTAGGTTTAAAAGAATTCTGAATCTTTTCCTAAAAAGTTAGTATTATAGCCTTTATGTTGGATGCCTGAGTGACCTGAGTTGCATAGCAGACTTTTCATGTTGCATCACACTTGTGGTGCTGGAACAGGGACAAGAGGAAGACTATGTCCAAAGACACCAGCCATCGTGCTTGGCCAGAGAAAGGAGGCCCTTCATTGGATAAGACAACACCCTTCCAGTTCCTGTGCTGCCCAAAAGTGTCCCCTGGAGGGGTGTGAATTTGCCGGCTCAGATGACCTCTGCTGCTCTGGAAATACAAATAAGTAAATGAAATGAAGGCATAAGAGAGCTTGTGTTTTCTGACCTGTTTCCTGGTCAGACAGATAAGCAGGCCTCCAAAGTGAGCATGCAGAGCACTTAAGGGAATTGTGCATTTGGCCGAATGTAGCCAGACACAGCCTCAGCTCAATGGGCAGCTGAGGGGGGCCAGGTCAGCCTGGGAAAGTGCTATCCTGTGGTGTTGGCACCTGTGCTTTCTCTCACCCCTGCAGCTTCTCTGTCCACTCTCAGGAGTGAAGTGTAACTTAATTCAGCCTCCTGGTGTGACCCTGCACAGAGTGGGCAAACACAGTCCCTCCTAGCACAGGGCATGGTACAGTCAGGACCCAGGTACCCACTGAAGGTGTGCAGGATGGGTGGGACTTGGGCATGTTCTCAGGAAACGGGAAACTGCTCTTATGACCATTGCCGACCCACACAAACAGCAATTCTACTTGGTTCCATGGAATACATGGTTGAGATCAGCTTTTGACCACATCCATTGCTAATTAAAACCTTCAACAAAATGCTTATCTCCCTGCCATAATTAGATTTCTTAATGACAAGACATACAAGTAGCTGGGAATAGTCCATCATCTTTCTCTTGCAGTACTGTGTGTAGCACTTAGGGTTTTCTGTGAACAGTGGAGAAGGAGAACCCCAAATCTAAACTGACATACAGCATAGGGATTGATGGCCCCTCCATTCAGACTATCAGAGCTGGGCAAGGACAAGGGCATTGGGTGACATGGTCTTCCACCTGGGGAGCTTTGTTTGTACCTTTGGGAGGCCTGTGCATTAACACCTGGGCCCTCTTTAGCTCCATACATGGGCTGTTCATTTGATGACCCTGCCCAGATTTGCTCCCCTGGCCTGTGTGTGCAGGTGCACCTGGAGTTTGTACCCGTTGGAGGTTCTTTGTATTCCTGTGCAAAAGGAAGTCTGGGAATGAAAACCTCAGACTGAACGCACTGACACAGAAGTAAGCTGCCTTGAGATGGAGACTGTGCAACCCTGGGCCTGACTGACCTTAGTGTGTAGCTTTACTTCACACTAGACTGCAAAGGGTCCATGAAAATCTCCAACATGCATTAGACTGATATTTTGATTTATTCTCAAACTTCTATGCCGTTACTTTACTGATACCTCAGTGTTGAAACTTTAGTGTTTGAGCAAAGCAAGTCAGCCGCCTTGACATGACTGACTGGTGTGTATGCAACTTGGCCCTCATCTGTCATGCACAAGTGCTGCTCAGACCAGGGCCAACCACGATGCCTCCATGCTGAGGACCACTCTGGGGCCAGCTCTGCCAGGGACTGCGGCAGCGTTGAGGCAGCAGTTCACACAGGGATGAGTGGCTTCCCCCTCCCTATTATCTAACCCAGGCACAGCCCTGGGGATGTGGAGCTTTCTGTTTTAGGGTGTTGAGAGAAGTGAGCATGGAGTCACCTTGTGGTGAATCTTCCATCACCACTTGTGAGCAGCTCTGCCCAATGGCTGTTCACCCAGGATCCTGCAGAAGGCCCTGGTGCTCAGGATCTTAAGTGACTCTGCCCTAGCAAGAGTATTACATGAGATCACCTAATTCCAAGCTTTCTTGTCACAGTATTAACCCCGAGGGCATCTGCCCTCATGCTGTGCACCTGGCCTCCACCAGGCCCCCTAGAAATGGGACCCCCACTCCCACTACAGGGGCTGTGAGGCTCAGTCATGCTCGTCACCTCCCCACCCGAGGGTCTGCACTCCCTCTTGAGTTGTCGGTCCCAACTCTGACCAAAGGTAAAGTTTCCTCCAGAGACAAAGGGTGCCAGGCAGTTCTGAGGAGGAACCCTGGGAGGGAGCTGGCAGCTCCATAGCCCCCCACCATCTGTCTTGCTGGGCCCCAGTTATCATTTGAGGTTTATTTGGACCCAGGACCCACAGAAGCCACCACATCTCTGGGGTCCTGAAACACTTTCAAGTAGATTAACGTGGCACCAGTAAGAGCTATTTATAGATGAAGCAGCATGCAATGTTTCATATAAAGCAATGCCTATTTTCAAGGTTACAGGTGCATATATATCTATATAGATATGCTTTGCCAAGAAGTTAGGTCTATTATAGACCAGAAACCACAAGTTGTGACTTCTCATTTTCTTAATTTTTTCCTCAGAAAACATATTTATTACCTAAATATAGTTAATATATAAATAATACACATATACTGATTTCTGACGTGTTTTGTTACTCAATGTATATACCCCCTACAACTTGCATGAATATTCTATTCGTATCAGAACATCTATTGATATTGTGTTGCAAAGTGAACAGTAAAACTGAAGGGTGTATGACTGTGAAACTTGCAATATTGTCTTCACTAATTCAAAATCATGTATATTGTTAAAGCAAGGTTATCTAAGACTTGCTTCTTTAAAATAGAGATGTGGCCAAGGATATAGCCCATTGGCATAAGCTCCTGCCTGGCAAGCGCAAGGTCCTGAGTTTGATTCTCAGTACCAAAAATAAATAATGAAATGAAATGAAATGAAGAAGTGTTGGGTCCAGCAAAGCACTGCCTGGTTTTTCCTGACCCATCTCCAAGGTCTAAGGCACCTATTAAGACAGTAGTCAGAGTTTTGTGGGTTTTAAGGAAAGTGAACCCAAAGATAAGACCACATGACTGAAAGCAAATGCAGAAAACAGAAGTAAAAAATGACAGTAAGTGCTTAATTTGCTGCCATTTATATTGTAAATTTTACATGCTGTATATTTACACTGGAGCAAGTGCTTTTTAATCTTTAAAAAAAACAAAGATCAAACTTTAGACATCCTCAAGCAACACAAACTGTCTTAACCATACAGATTATTCAGATAGAAACTATGTTAAGCACAATTTTCCCCACTCCATTTCCTGATGCAGGACCAGTGAATTGTAAGTGTATTACAGTTTAATAGTGTATCCATATGAAAAATAAAATCACAATATGATTTTGTCTATAACTAGAAACTTTAAGGGACCTAAGCTGACAACTCAAACTCCAATATCATACAGGTGATGAAACAGTATAAAAAAATGTTGTTTAATAAAAACATACTATAAGCTTTACAAATGCTTGGATTATACATTCATAATGTGAATACTCATCATAACTGGTAAATTGATTGGAATAGTTCCACAAAGTTAAGAAACAGAGCTTGTCTATAAAATACATTTTCAAATCTTGAATATAATTAAAATATGAAGCAAATTAGTTTCTAGGATCAGACGTTACAGAAAACAGACTGCCCTCAAAAGTCTACTTGAGAGCTTGCAAATTTTTAAATGTCTTTAAATATATGCTATGTCAGTTTCTACTTTTAATAATTCCATGGTTTCCCTGTTGGTCTTGCACCAGATGTCTAACTTGAAGGAACATCACATGAATGAAGTAATCAACCTGAGTGTGTAATTAAGCAGCATTTGAGATGTCTATTCCTGGGCATTATTTTCAATGTGATTTATATACACAGTATTTTACAATGGTCAGCAGTTGTAGAAACTGTTCATCCTTTGGGAATAAGGGTAATTAAGAAAAGATAAAAACTAAAACAAAACAAAACAAAACAAAACAAATGTCATGGTAAGATCTGTATAGTCTTTAGTAAGGAAGCATCATGCATATTTGAACAAATTTATGTTTAAAAGTTAAGCTGAGCTGGCCTGACTTCTGTGGAATATGTTGACTCTGAAAGACAAGAGGCACAGGCATTAGTTGAAAACAGAGGCCCCAGGAAGCCAGGCCCCCTTTCTGTCCCCCCTGTCCGCAGGTCCCTTGGTCTTCAGGAATCTCTTTTCCCTTGAACCATCGCTGCCTCCTGAGTGGCAGCAGAGGAACCCAGTGATGCCAGGAAGCTGCAGAGGAGGTGCCATCTCCTGGGCCCTGCTGTACCCACCCAGCCTGAACCCCAACTGTGGCTAATCCTTCTCAATCCTTGGATCCTTTCACTTGGGAAGAGTTTAGTCCCTCAGACTTAGTAACTTCCCTTGAGGACACATGGATAAAGCATGTTAATTAACTGCACAATGATCTTCTATAGACAATTCACCTTGAAGTTCATTTAAAGTCACCCTTACTGATTAAGTGTGAGACACATAAGGACAGTTTTCTTTCATGGGCTAAAAGGTTCACCACCCCATTTACCTCCACAAGTGCACAGCATGAAACATGAGTCCCTGCCTCTCAGGAACACAGAATACAAGTGATTCAGACACAGCCTCAACACTGTGAATGTTCTGCTCTAAGTCACCTGGACCTCATCCCAACAGAGTGGCTGTGTCAGGTGAGGGGTGCGAGCCAGCCTCAGTGTGACCTTCTAGACCTAGGTGCTGAGCTCTTGGGATGGGCGTTGCTGTCTGGGTTGGGGACATGGGCTTCTCATCCCAGATGCTTATCCAATGACTGCTGATTCTGATGGGGGAGCCCTGCTGGCTTCATCCAGCGAGGGAGGAGGGAGGAACCAGCCCCTGTCCTTCCCTTGCCGAGGCTGCCCTAGTCCTGGAAGGCTGATGGGGAAGAGGTCTCTGCGCTCTCCAGCGCTGGCTTGGAAATCAGTACCCCACCCCTGCTGCTGTTTCCACAGCTCGATCCCAGGACCTTAGGTTTTCCTCAGAGTTTCGATGCCTTCTCTGTCCCCCTCAGACCTTCTACAAAGAAGAAAATGGACAGACAGGAAAAGTGCTTACCGTGACTAGTGAATTTTTGTTTTGAGGGTAAATTTTCAATCACCTGGAAGGTTAGGAAACATTTTAATGATTTTGTATAATTTGTGGTGTTGTGCTCTGAGTATACATTTAGTGGTTAAAGTTAAACTTAGTTGTCTTGTAATTTAACACTGGTTGCCTGCCATCAGTCCCACATCAGGCTGAGCAAGTACAGGCTGGTGCACAGCCCCTACTGCAAGGGTCCTCTTGAAGGGACAGCAGGTTCCCATGATGATGGAGGCCTCCGTTCCTGTGGAAGGTGCCCCAGAGCCTGGCACTAGGGAACAGGCCACACTTGCCCCATCACACTGCTGAGTTCTCACAGGAGGATGGAATGGACTTCAGGCCACAGCCAAAGAAATTAATGGAGCCAGAGGTCAGGAGTTTGCAAGAGAAAGGTGAGAGGTCAAAGGTCAGGACAAAGGAATGCAAGTGCATGAAGATGACAACTGCAGAGTGTCAGCCCTCAGCCAGGGTCCCTCTCAGCAGGCCCAAAGCCCACAGGCCCTTGGTCTGCACTCCCAGCAGAAGTGCCCCTGGACTAGGGACAGAATCAGCCAGCACTCAGACACAACCTGCCTGCAGCACCTGCAGTGTACAGATGAACTCAGCCATGAATGCCATGCCAGTACCAAGTAGGTCTGAGGCTTAACCTTCCCTGTTGGGATGAAGGGTACTGACAGTGCCAGGACTATGCCCAACACGCCGACCAAATCCGTCTCACTACCTGATCTGCAGGTACCACACGGAGGTCAGAAATACCTATCCCCTTCCACAAATTGCCAAAATGTTAATGTGAAACCGCTCTGAAAATGTACACAAGTTCTTAACAAGAACAGCAAGTGCCGCATTGCTTCCCTCCAGTCCTGGCAGCAGTGGTGAGTCTACCTGTGCCCCCTGTGGCGGCCTCAGCCTTCCTGGTCTTCACACCTACGACAACTGCATGTGGGCCAGAGCCACAGGAGGCATGGACCTGCCTCTGCCTGGGCCTCCCCAAGAAAACAGATTTTAGCCAAGCTAAGGACCCAAAAGGCCTCAGGGCAACCAAGGTGATGTATCAAAATCCCTGCAATGATGTGTGCGGCCTTTACTCAAGAAGGTGACCCTCAGTGTCTAGGGCAGGGGCTGGCAAACTTCTGTGAAGGGCCAGGTGATAAACACTGAGTGTGACAGGTGACTGCTCACCTCGGAGCACCAGCCACACACACGCCACTGTGTGCTTCAGCCACAGCCTACGGACACTGACGTTGAATTTCACACATTGTTCAGGTGAAGCAAAGTATTACTCCTCTTTGGAAGTTTTGAAGACATGAAGCCATTCTTACCTCATAGGTGATGTGAGACAGGCACAGGGCCAGCTTTGGCCTTCAAGATGCAGCTTGCCAACCTGTGCCCCAGGCCCACCTCCCATCACTTTCATTCTTAAGCTTCTCAGGGCTCCTTCTCAGGGAACCAATTACAAAGGGGGAGGGGCTGCCCCACTGCAATCAGAGCACAAAGAGCCGCTAAATCACAAGAAGACACAGTCTGCACAAAGAATCCAAGCCACTCGGTAGCCCGGAGTGGGACGGCCATGCCAGAAACCTCAAAGGCGTCACTGGTAGAGGTGACAGCGAACACTTCTAATAGTCTGGGTCATCAAATTATGATTAGGATATACTCTTGCATGCTTTAAGGAATCAGGAGATTGAAGCAAATACTGCAAAAGCATCACTTCCAAAAATATTCAAAAACAAAAACATTCTCCCTTGTAAGTAAATACTCAGATACCCAGAGTGCCATAAATTCCAGGGGTAATAAATACCTGTTTCACGTAACCATCCTTCAGTGCTAATGGATCAGTGTCAAGTACCCAAACTACACAGGCACATTGAATCACACAGGGCTTGTGAGTTGAGGTGGATGAGTCAGGAGCCTTGCACACCCTTTCAAGCCATTTAAGGTTCCATTTCCATGTGTTAGTCACCATTTCCAAAAAAAATTTATCAAAAGAGTTTTTCTCTTAAGTCCAAGAATCTCCTCTTACCATGGCCATACTCCAACAGGCGGCACCTGTCGGCCCTGCTCTCCACCCTTAAATGTTTGGTTTTCTTGTGGAAAAGTCTAATGCCCTCCACAGGCAGGCCATTGGTGAGCGGGAAGCTGCCCTCAGGTCTCTGGAAATGTCCTTCAGTGAATGCAGTCCTGGTTCTTTTGCAGAGTCTTCTGATTTCCCTGCGTGCTGCTTTTTTTCTTTTTCTTTTCTTTTTGTGTCTGTAGAGGTCAGCATCAGAGTATGCTACCAGAAGATCTGAATCCAGCTGATGCCTGCAGAAGCAACAGCCACAAATTAGCAACCCAAACAGCAGCACCACCTCAGATCACTTACTGAGGATGCTCAATGTACAGGCTCAGGTAAATGTTTATTCAGTTAAAAAGTTTCTCTGCTTTCACCTGTAGTAATTTCTAAAGCCCAGGGTCAAAAATTCATCAACTGCACCTCCTCCCCTGGCTCCCACCCTTCTGTGGTGCTGGGGATGTCAGCCAGGTCTTGGCCAGGAGAATTTAAGTAACATCTCCTGAAATCAGTAGCTGAAAGAAGGAAAGAAGGAAAGAAAAAAGAAAAAAAAAAGAAGGAAGGAAGGATATTCTGCCATGTGTCTCAGACATGGAGGAGGGAGAGGCTTGTGATTTGATTTCTCTTTCCCCCAGAGTAACCATTGCCTACTTACATATGGCTGTTTGCAATCTTTTGCTAGGATTAATTTTATTTTATTTTATTTTTTTATTTTAAAGAGTATATAACAGAATCAAAACAATCAAAACAAAGCAGTGTAAGAGATACAGGACTTCAAAACATTATGAAATCAACAGTAGTTACCATAATGCCTCTTGATGTCTTCAAAATAGCTGCAGATAACTTTGGACATAGTTTAAATCAAACAGAACAGAACAGAACAGAAACAATAAAAACAAAACAGTGCATGTGATAGAGGACTTCAAAACAAACCAATAGTAAATCCAAAATTGCTACCATAATATGTCTTGCTATCTTTGAAATAGCTTCTCCTGTTGTGGGATTTAACATAAACAAAACAAAAGAGAATAAAACCCAACCCAACAAAACAATGGAAATGACATAGGACCTCAAAACAATACCATTTGGAATCAACAATGGTTGCAACCCTCAGAAGGAGAATGCGCTCCCCCCCCAGATGACACATTGCTTAGTGATACCCTCTGAACCTATGATCAGACCACTGACCCTAGACCTGCAATGTTAGTGAAACACCAAAGCACCACAGGCATCCAATTGCATTTCACCTCAATAGTTATCATCACAGCCTGTGTTTCTCCAGATAAGCCAGTTGCTTGGGGGGAAGGGTACTTCTTGTCTGGGCTGGGGTCTGGCTGTTCCCAGTCCGCTGGAGGCCCGTGCATGGCGCCGGTTCCCAGACTGGCCTTCTTTGGTGCTGTGGCCTTGCTAGGATTAATTTTAAAAGAAGTCAACTAGAATACATGGGATTCCATTCATGCTCACTCGTCTCGTCATAAACCAGTCGGTTTCAAGGTAGCTGCTGGGGTTGGGTTTTTGGCTCACTGGTAGAGCACTTGTCTCATGGGCACAAGGTTGTGGGTTTCATCCCCAGCACTACACACACACACACACACACACACACAGACACACACAACACACACACACACACACACACACACACAATCAGCACCTATTTAGCATTTTAAAATTACAAAGATATTTGGGTTTCATACTGAGAATGATAAGGGCCAAGAAAATAAATGATGCCCCTCAGACCTCTACTCTAGGCAGGCAGACAAATAACAGAACTGTGGCCTCCTATTTTCCGCTGACCATGTAATCACTAAATTTGAAAAAAAAAATGGCAGATAGGAAAATGTAAGTACATCTGACCACCAATCTTGAAGTCAGAGATCCCCAAGTTACTTATACAGAACTCACATTTATTCCTAGGAGAGTTATAAAGCATTAACTAAGAATGGCACAAATGAAACATTTTGCAATGCACGAAGACAGAGCTTAAAATCTGCTCCATTTTAAAAATGTGTAGGAACAGTGAAGTCTCGAAAGCCACGGAGATAAGGAATTTAGACCCTTCTGGTAGAGCCCGCCCTCACCTGTAGTCACCCTCTTGGTGTTTGTCTTTAGATTTCTTTTTCTTCTTTGATCTTTTGCGCTTCTTCGCCTTAGGCTCCTCCAGATCTCTCGGCAGGCTCCTGTGGGCTTTCTGTTCCATATGGCTGCCATTACTTTCTGCACTCTGGTACCTGCGTTTGCGTGACTTCACGCTTTAGATTCATGACACCGATCAGGTCGCTGCCACTGTCTTCAGCTCCGAAGGTAGCCTTGTCCCCGGGGGTGGCGCTCCGGTGCAGAGGGAGAGAGGGTGTGGCACCTGTGCGTGGGCTGTGGACGCGGGTCCACTCTCTCACCCGGGCAGGTGGCTCCCAGTCCTAGGAGGCCTCCATGTGGCCGATTCACATTGGGCTCTCTGGCTGCACACGGGGTGTAATTGTCGGGGTAGTACCTGCACCGGTCCCACCACGTCTTCCCGGGGTCGCACTCCAGGAGCCAGGCGTGCTCGCTGTCCGAGGGGTGGTGTCTGCTCCAGTCCTGGTTGACCCCGCTTCTGGTTCCTGAGTGGTGGCGGTTGTACCTGCTCAGACCACGGCGCTGGTCGGGACTGACTGGCTCATCATAGTGCAGAGGGCGCCGGCTCTGGCTGCGGGGCTCCATGGCGGGCGTGGCGCTCCTGCTTGCTGTGCTTTCTGGTGCAGGAGCGCCGCTTTTTGTGACAGTGATCCTCAATCCTGCGATGACTCCTACTCCTACTCCGACTTTTACTCCTACTTTTCTGCAGATGTTTCCCACAGTAGGAGCGATCTTGACGGTAATCTCCTCGGTCAACTTTTCTAAAGCTGCTGATTTCAACTGGTGGGCGATCCGGAACTTTCTGGCCAGTCTTACCTTCGCCGCCCCTCTCCCTATGACTGTGCACAGGGCCCCCTTCGGGATCGGTGCCTGGGGTCCTATGTGGCAAAGCAGAGAGCGGCACATCAGCAGATTGGCCTGTGCTCCGGGACGGGGCCTCTGTGTCACCGCACTGGTCTCTGCTGAGGGAAACTAAGAGCTCCTGCTCACATCCACATTCCAAGTGTGCGGAGGGAGCCGGGCTCCACTGCTCCACTGTTTCTGCTGGACCAGAGCCCTGCAGGCTCTCAGTTAACAACGCTGTTACCTCCTAGGGGGTTTCGCTCCAGTCGTGTGTTAAGTTCCCAGTATCACAGGGTTCAGGAAGTGGGTCAGCCCCTGTGCTTGTCTTGTTGGTGTCACAAAAATTGTTTATGATGAGCAAAGACTCATCGGGTTTGGCTGAACTGTTTTCTGAGACAACTTTGGTAGATTTGAGGCTGCTGTCAGCGGGCAGCAAAGCCTTCTTAAACCTACTGCAGAGACTCATGATCAGGGCCAGTTTCTCCTGGGAACCAGCAGGGGCACTGCCAGCCTCAAGCTCCACAGCAAGGTCCCCCCATGGGCTTTGCTCTGTTCCAGGTGGACTGCATCCCCGACAAAAGAAAGAGGCAAGGCAATAGTTAGCATGACTGCTATACAGGTTTTGTCGTGGCTTACATTTACTGAATAGTTTATCACTTTAAATATAGCTGCCTTCAAGACAATATCAGGCTATCATCTCTGGACACCCAATTTTCTCATTACATAAAAATGAAATTTATATCAATTATTTCTCAGCAATAGTAATTCTGAAGCTCTAGACCTTTTGTATTTCCAGATACATTTCTAATTCTTAAGAACTAAGTCTAAACAAAAAGCCAAATGATGAAGGGCTAATGAATTTCCTGGCTTCCTTTTTCTCTTGGAGCCTCAGAAGCAGAGCAGCTATTTCCAAACAGAGCCAAGAGCTCCTTGAATTATAGAAAACAGAGACTCACTGAGGCTCTGGGAAAACCTTCTGTAGTAAATGCAGGCTGCCCTTGGCAGCTGGAAACCTTCTGACACACTCTCAAGGTTAGCTTACAGCTGCTAGGAAACAATAAATCACCTGCCGTGATCTCCGCTCTTCAGTGAGGAGATAACTTGTACCAAGTCCCCATGGAGAAGTTAGTTGCCCTGAGTATAGAAGGGGGGTTCTTGGGGCCACACACGAAGGAAGGTTTGCTTGGCTGCCTTCCATGTACATCCATGGCCTTATTTATGCAAATGCATAATAATTCTCTTGCACATTAAATTTGAGGACCAAAGTGGATAAGGAAAAAAATTGAGGGGAAAGTCACTGTGCAAATGACAGCAGATCCTAGCTATTCTATCTTAAAGTGGAAATGAGTGTTCTCTGCCTCTCATTCTTCTTTAACAATTCCAAATCCCTAACTCGGGTTCTCAGGGGCTATCTGGGGTAACCTAGTGCCACATGGGAAGGCTCCTCTCCCTACATGTCCTCACATACACAGGGGTGAGAATCCCAGTTGTATTATTGCCACAGTTTTCACAGACACTACACTTACAATTGTGTAAACTGAGATATGGTCACACTGTGATGTGGCTGGAATGAGAAAGCATATGGAATCAGATTCAGAAGTGTGCAAGGGCACTACTAGCCAGAGCAGGTGATGCAGAAGAAAACAACAAGCAGCCACAGACTGTTTTCTTATTCTCCTCAAAGGCAAATTCACATACCCTATAGATTATTTTTCAAATCATTTGGGGGCTCAAAATGTTCACACCTTTTGTATTGGGTAATACTATGTACCCCCAAGTCCTCATACTTTTGATGGGGCTAAGCCTGGCGCTTGCTTGTGTTCAGTTTGCTGTACCTGCCCAAGGGGTGGAGCCGACATACAGTGTAAGGGAAGGCCGGTCTTCCGCTTCTGCCTCTTTCTCTCTTTCTTGCCAGTGCACCTTGTGGCTTGCAGTCACCATGAACTGTAGCCCCACCACCCCATGCTGACTTGGAGTCAACTAATGGACTGAAACTCCTGAGAAACTGTAAGAATAAACCTTTCCTTCCCTAATTTTGGGCATCAGGTATTTTGTCTCGGCAACGAGCGAAAAGTAACCAAGACACCTTTGCAGAGTTAAAACACGGATACAACATTCATTATTGGATTTTGTACTATGAAGTTCATTTCCTCCAAATTTGTTCATACTTTACCTTGTTTCATCTGTTGAGCTTTTTACTTTGTTCCTAAGTCTGAAGGTCTCTGAGAGTTTGTCTTCCAGAAGAGAAGGCAAGGAAGTGGGTATTAACTACAATAAAAAACCAAAGACATTTCAACACTTGCTTTGAGCTCCGTGCTGACTGAAATCCACTAGAGCGAACGGGCCATAGATGAGACTCAACACCAAACCTCCCCCCACCAACTTAACCTTTCCAGGAAGACCGTTTGCTTTAGAAAAGCAATTTTTTGAGTGTAAAGCAGGCTGTGCTTGGCAACTGGCACCCCTCAAATGACTGACCGTTTTCTTTTGGGTTACTGTCTGTACCATTAACACCATTTAGGGTGATGGGCTCTTGGAGCTCATGTGGCAGGGCCTCTTCCTCTTCAACTTCATGACCAGCAGTGGGAGCAGTTGCCATCCTGCCCATGCTGTTCTCCTTGGCCAAGCCCTTGGACTCTTCAGATGACTCCCCATTAGACTCTTCAGATGACTCTGCACCGTAGGGGACCAGCACGCTGGAGGTCACCTTGGACTTGCCATTCATCTCACCTGGGGAGACTGGCTTTGCTACTTTACTAGAAACTGATGATGCCGTGGATGCATTTCAGGTGGACCGTATCGCAGAACAGTTGATGTCAGTAGGAGGAACAGTCTTGTTAGGGGCCTCCAAGAATTGCTGTGATGGTTAGGCTGAGACTGAGCTTGGTGAGTAGGCAACTTTTTATGAATACTGATGGTGATTTTTTTTGTTTCTTAGGATGTTCTGGAATCACAGAGGGGCTATTAACTGACAAATTTGGAACAGAAGTAGAAGCACTAACAGGAATAGCCCTGTTGACACTGGGTCTTCCATTAGGACTCAACGTGGAACTGCTTGACATGTCTTTCAGTGGCCTGGTCCAGTTGAAGTGAAGTGAATTCTGCAGGGAAGAAAGCCACAGCCAGGTCAGCACTACAGAATCAGGGTCTGCTCTGGCCCACAGCCTTCCCACTTTGGTCTTGTGACCAACAAGTTACAGAGACCACGAACACTGTCCCCCTTTCATCTGCTCCACCTAGGTGCACATATCACAGGCCTTAATTTTCTGGAAATTAATCCACACACAGGACAAATGTCTGTCAGAACACAACCCACCTGGCACAGGTTCTTGTATGTTCTCCTCGGCTGGCTTTCCTGGGAGGCCACTGCTATACAGACAGAAGTAAGGACAGCTTGCTGGCCTCCAAGCAAAGGAGAAAGCACATAGGCAGAAGGAAAGGCCACTTCAGGCACTGCATGTGACATTACGGTTGCTGCCACTACCCAATGATGTCTCAGCATTCTACTTGCACAGCTCTGTTGCTACCACTGAACCCCTGTGACAACACAGGTGACAGCTGGCTCACAGACAAATAGTGTTTGACTTGTTAGTGCTTTCTTAAATATCTGAATTTACTACTGTCTTAAAAAACAACAACAACAACTCTTAAAAGGTCAATTACAGCTGCCCCTTTCCCTAGGCACATACTTTCTGGTTTGCCAGTCTCCTGATGTCACTCTGAAGCAGAGCCCAATTCAGCGGCTGTCTGTCAGCCCAACTCACAAAGGTATTTAACTGAAGCAGAGCCCAGTGTCTACCAAAAAAAGCATTCAACTAGATAATCTGATAAACCGAACTCAAACTCAAACTGAGAAGCTGTAAAGCCTGAAAGCAGCAATGACCTAGTGTAGTTCAAGCTGCAGATGATGTGAGCATGGGGTCCCAGGGACTCTGGAGAGCAGGCCCTGCCCTGCGGACTGTGTTAGGCTTCTTGGCACACAGGCAAATGGGCATAATTGCACTCTTGGGGAGAGCAGATGGAAAGATAGCACACTCCTAAAACAGGTACATGGACATAAAGTATCCGTGTAACAGATCACTTTGCTGATGTTTAACATGAGTTAAAAACTCAGCAATCTGACCCCTGAGTAGAGCCTAAGTCCATAGTGGGTGCTAACTTTTAAATATACTCACACCAGATGTTCCTCTCAACTACCCTGTTCACACTGAGATTCCCATACATTTAATATTTTGAAATAAAGGGCCTAAATGAACTTTTTTGACAAGAAATCCAGGTGGAGATATGACATGACAGCTACTGCAATGTTAGCTTGAGGGTTTGAGGACAGACCCTTAGAGTGAGGTACAAATCAGATGCCACCTCTGAAGTGTTACCTTCATTGTGTGAGAGGAAAGTTGTGGTCCAAAGGACCCCGGTACAGCCTGCTTGTTGGTGACAACATGCTGACCGGTGATCAGGCTCAGAGAGGACTGGCTGGGGCGATGAGTGAAATGATTAATTCACCTCTGTTTTTCACATCTTGGGACCTGGGGACAAAGAATAAGAGGGCACAGGATGGTGAAGGGCATCTTAGTAGAGACTGATTACAAATTCAGTCCCCCTGGAAGATGCAGACAGCAAAGACACTACTTCTAAATCACACTGCACGGAGCCATAGGATGCACTAGCTGCTTTAGGGGTGTAGGTCAGTGTTGAGTGCTCAGTTCAGGACACAGGCAGCTGGGTAAAGGAAATAGTATTTTTAAACTCTGTATTCTGAGGGTGTTACTATTGGAAGACTTTCTGTTTGTATTTTCAAATTAAAATATATAAAACATTGTAGAAAACTTATAGTGTCCAAAAAAAAAATAGGGAAAAAAATATATTGCTCCCCCAGAGATGGTTTGCAGCTGCAACAGGATCAACCCAATTGCTGATCCCAGCTCAGGCCAATGCCTGACCAGCACTGTGCTCACCACTGGGGAGGTGCTGGGTGGGACCATGCAGGGTGCTCAGAGCCTTTTTCCTGAGCCCTCCACCCATGGCCTCCACATTCTGAGGTCCACTCCATTTTCTGCTGGCAGCATAAGGCACCTCCCCAAGTTGTCACCTTTCCCTTCCTCTGCATCTGTCACAGCTGAGTGACAAAGAGCTGGAAGCTAACATAAGCTTGTAATCCATACTCAGAAGTGGCCTCCTGATTACACATGAGACAGGGTAAACCTTAAACTCTTGGTTTTTAAAAAATAACTCAATACTGAATTGAAGGTGGGTGAGATGAAAAGAAATGACATTGCAGAAAATTTGGTAACTTGTTTTCATGACAATACCTGATGAAAAAGAGTACATAGGCTTGTTGGTTGAGTACTGATTTAATATCAGTAGGAGATACTGTGGAGTTATTCATTTGATACCATAGGCCAGTGCTAGCCTGAAAACAGCCAGTAAGAGAAAAAGATTAGATTTTGTTCGGTTAACAAGGACAGGATAAAAAGGGTGAGAAAAAGAAGCATTCGTAGTATAATTGTAAAACTCCCAAAGAATGTTGGTACTTGCTGTCTTACAGAGTCTATGTAAAAGCAATGAGCAAAATCCACACAGCTTACTTTTATGTAACAGAAGTAATGGCCCACATGGCAGTTATATCCAAAGTGAACCAACACTGCATCCAAAACATAAGTAATGGGTTCTTCATTTGGTTGAGACATATATGGCTGAATATCGAGATACTCAGGATATTTCACATCCTAAATAGAAATGGACAAAGGAGAAAGGAATGTCATTTCTAAATGCAGAGAAGGCCCTGCATGTTCAGGTGCAGGTATTTAGGGGGTTCCAGGAGACATACACAGCACTGCACAGTGATGTTCTAGTACAAACCCAGTGCACTGAATCACTTTCAGTCCACAAACACACCACAGTCCACAACACTTACATGTCTCAGAGTGTTCATGTGATAGCATGTAATTGGTAAGAGTGGTGTGCATGTCAAATATTGCAATGCTGCATTGGCAAAACAGGTATTGCCCAAATTCTGAAGCCCAGTGCCAATTCTTTGAATTTGCTGCTACTTAAGACAAATCTTCTCTGAGAGGAAAGGAATTTTCTGTGGCAGCACAATGCCATCACTTTGGGATAGAAAAATAAATAGCAAAGATTTAAAAACAAGGACCAGGGGTTTAGCTCAGTGGCACAAATGCCTGCCTGGCAAGTGTGAGGTCATGAGTTCGATCCTTGGTACCAAAAAAAATTTTTTTTAAAAACAAAGCATTCTAAATCTCACTGCAGAAATATTGAGTAGAAAGGGGCATTTAAAAAGACAGAATTAGCCGGGCGTGGTGGCGCATGCCTTTAATCCCAGCACTCGGGAGACTGAGGTAGGTGGAGCGTTGTGAGTTCGAGGCCCGCTTGGGCTACAACGCGAGTGCAAGCCTGGCCTGAGCTACATAGTGCAACCCTGCCTCAAAAAACCAGGGCCGGGAGTTTGGCTCAGTGGCTTAAGCGCCTGCCCTGGCAGGCGTGAGGCTGTGAGTTCGATCCCCGGTGCCGCAAAAAAAAAAAATAAAATAAAAAATAAAAAAAAAATAAAAAGACAGAATCTAGAACATGAAAAGGTAAATGATTTTTAGCTTCTTCAGTAAATAAATTGCAAACACAAAAAAGTGGCAAGGTTTAAAAATTAAAAGAAATTTCAGAGATATATGCACAAATGTAAAATGCAGACTCTATGTGGATTTTACTTTCAGTGAGTACTGAAAACAAATTATGTAGCTACCCATGATAGTGCATGCCTGTAATCCCAGCTATTCAAGAGGCTGAGGTAGGAGGACTGCAAGTTTTAGACCAGTCTGGACAACTTAGCAAGTTAGCAAGATCCCATCTGAAAATAAAAAAAAAAATAGCTTGGCACTTCTTGAGTTCAATCCCTGGTATTCTAGTACTGAAAAAAAATATATACGACAACCAGAGATAGCTAAATATTGGCCAGATTTTTAACACAGACATATTTAATTTTTAAATAGAATTCTCCACATATGCAGACCAAAATGTTTATATATGAAATATTGGACTTGCTTTAAAATACTGGGAACAGGTTCAGTGGATGAGCTGGCCATAGATTAATAAATGTCAAAACTGGCTGATGACTTCATGAGAGTTCATTACAATTACTTTTTTATAGCTACTTAACACAATGAATAGAATATATAAGATAAGCCAGTTCCCTTGAATGTTTGCTTTGGATGTGTGTATTCAGTGCCACCTCCACCATCCTTCCCACGTCAACTGAGCCTCCCGGGTGTCACAGTTTCAGTCCTTATGGTTGTTACTGGTGAAGAAACAGCTTACTGTACTGGGAATGTTCAAAATCACCAGCAGCAAAACTAGTTTTTCAAAGGATGGCTAGTTTCTTGGTGCTATGAAAGGCAAAGATGACCTGTAGATGGTTCTCTATTGAAAAGATATTGATTATCTAAGTAGGCTTTGGGGTGAGAAGGAATACGGAGCAAAATTAAGAAAGAAAAAATGAATCTGTAGAGAATAAGACAAGGGCAGAGTGAGGAGTGAAAGAGAAACCCCAGCAATGTGACAGGAGCTGGAGCCTGGCAGAAAAGTGGCCTGTGGGAAAGTCTTGATGGTGAAGCCAAAGGGCCTCAAACCTCTATGTGTAACACTCAGTTAAGTTGTTTGTGTTTTGTGATATAAGCCTCCTCCCATGTGCACTCAAAATACCTTTAACAAACTGCACCACCCATTCCCACACCACAACTTATTAAGAGGGCTCAAAACAATACCAGGATCAAATTATTCTAAGCTGGACAACATTCCAATCAGGAACTAATTCTAGTATTGCTTTTCTTTGCATTTCAAATCTTCAAGAGTTTAAATACAAGGTTTAAAAGTACCAGCTGAAAGCGTCAATGTTTCACTCATCTGGATAAGTTTTAAGGAATACAACTGTGTTTACATTATCTGCTCTTTTCCAAAGACAGATGCTGTATCTACTTAGGGAACATAGTGACTACTGGTTAACTGAAAATATGAGACTTCCTCGTCTCCATTCTCTCCAAGATAGTTTATGCTTCCAAGAATTAGAAATAAAAGAAACTATTCATATTTGACTAAAAATTAGTACCCTGTTATGATACATATGTTAGTAATGAATGCTTACTTATTAAAGGAAAATAATTTCCATCGTATAATGCTGGCCACACTCATGGCAATATCTCTTTCAAAATAAGTCCCTCTCTGAAACTACCAACCCACTGACAACATATATACAGAAGTTTCTGGCAGTAGTTTTTCTTTTTTAAAAAAATGTAGTACCTTGACCCTTTGGTGGTGATGGCTCTGACTTATCAGGTACAGCCAAGTTTGAATAAACAGCCGTGTCTCCAATCGAGACTGGCTCAGGGTGACCGGGCTGATTCTGACAGGCCAATGGGTCTGAAGACTCAACTTTGTCAATTATAGTCACTGTTCAACTCTGCAAAAGTCAAAAAGCAAAGAAATCTACTCACCCAACCATTAGATTTTTGAATGTTTCTAGCCATTTTAAATTATTCTCAAACAAATCATCCAAGTATAAAAACATTAGTATTTTCATTTATTTATTTATTTACTTTTTTGGGGGGGGGCAATGCTAGGGATTAAACCTAGGGTCTCACCCATGCCAGCCAAACACTGTACCCCTGAACTACATCCTCAGCTCCCTACCACTTGTTAATAATTTTCACGGGTCACTTAGAATCTTACCAATCTAAAAATATCAATAATTTTATTTCAAAATCTTCAATAAAGTATTCATGCCTCCTACAAGTGTATTTGAGTTTTTAATCAGGCACTTCAATTTCTAATTCTATGTATGCTCATATTTACTAAGTACCTACTTATACCCCTCTGTTTAACACTAGGAATTATTACTAATATAAATAAATTTTTAGTCCACATATAATTTCTCAGGGAAATGTCTTAACTATGTGAAGAGCAGAACTAGCTTTGCTTTTTGGTTTAAAGTCCAAAATGAGAATGGGGCATGATTTTGCACATCTGTAATACTAGCACTGAGGAGATTGAGGCAGGATAATCTCAAGTTTGAAACCAGCCTGAGACATAGGGAGTAAAGGCCAGCCTGAACTATGCAGTAAAATCCTGTCTCAAAAGAAACTAGGGAACAGCATTGTATGAATGCATTACACTCTAAAGAAATTATAATTAGAGAAAGTCTCATCTTTGGAACAAACATTATTCTGAAGAGATTTGTTTATATGGTATTAGAGCTTTTCGAATGAAACTTGTAGGACTTTAACATCAAACTTGAACACAAATACACGTAATTATAAAAGTAATTGCAATTTTCTCTCTGAATCCTATTTTAAAGCTGTTGATTGAGCACTGTGCTGGGCATGTATTACTTGATGGACAAACATTAACTTGTTTAATTTTCATAATGAAACTGTGAAAGCTCAAACAATAATCCACAGGGTCTATAAAATGAAGCAATTATAGCTCAAATTAGTCAGCGACTGGGACCAGGAGCAACCAGGCCTTCTCCTAGATAGACCAGCTATTCAACAGAGTGCTTTTGGTGATGCTTCCAAAATTGCCCAGGTGGCCAAATCCAGGTGTGCCACTACCTGCAAAAGCCCTAGTAACCTCCAGTGCTTCCCATATTACATTCCCACCATACTGAGTTCGTATTTAGTCCCTGCTGTCTCTGGACTATGCACATGCTACCCTTTTTTACCTACTTTCTTCCCTATCCTTCCCCCTCTGACCAGTTAACATTTCTAATGTTTAGAATTCATTTCCTCTTGAACAGTTTCCTTGACAACTCCTTTCCCCTAAGACTGAGTTAGAAACTCTCCTAAAAGCTTCTGCAGGGCACTGGTGCTGATTTCTATGGCAGCACTTCAGCCTTTACTCTATAGCTCTTTTACTTGGTGATCGCTATTATGTTTTTAAATCTCTGGACCTGGTGTAGAGAAAGCTTTTCACATATGTTTAGCAAATGAATGAGTAGAAATTCTCCAAACAAGGATGTAACTAGCATTTGCTTTTAGCACAGCTTATGCTGATTGATTTATATACAGCATCTCATTTAATCCTTTAAAAACTCTGCATTCTGCGCATCATTCATGGCCACAGCAGCAAACAAGCCCAATCAGGGAACCAGCACCATGCACAGGCCACCACTGGACTGGGAACAGCCAGATCCCAGCCTCTTCCTGTGCAAAGGATGGCAAACAAGAGTTACAACCCCACCCCACCCCCGTAAGCCACTGGCTTATCCAGAGAAACACAGGCTGTGATGAAAGCTATTGAGGTGAAATGCAATTGGATGCCTGTGGTGCTTTGGTGTTTCACTAACATTGCAGGTATAGCGTCAGTGGTCTGATCATAGGTTCAGAGGCTATTGATAAGTACTGTGGCATCTGGGGGCTGAGGGGGGGAATCTCCTTCTGAGGGTTGCAGCCATTGTTGATTTCCTATGGTCTTGTTTTGAGGTCCTATACCATTTCCATTGTTTTGTTGAGTTGGGTTTTGTTCTCATTTGTTTTGTTTGATAATGTTAAATCCCTTGACTGGAGAAGCTATTTCAAGGATAGCAAGATATATTATGGTAGCAACGTTGGATTTACTTTTGGCTTGTTTTGAAGTCCTTTATCACATTCATTGTTTTGTTTTTATTGTTTCTGTTCTATTCTGTTCTGTTTGATTTTTACTATGTCTGAAGTTATCTGCAACTACTTTGAAGACATCAAGAGGCATTATGGTAACTACTATTGATTTTATAATATTTTGAAGTCCTATATTCTCTTACACTGGTTTGTTTTGATTGCTTTTATTCTGTTATATACTCTTTAAAATAAAAAAAATCTGCATTCCACATATACTGAAGTTTGAGTTGCTTTTAAAATATCCACATAAGTACTTCCCACTTTAGCAAACATTACCACGTACTTGCTGCTCACAATAAGATTATTTTTTAAAAAGCATTAATTTTGCTTTTTATAACTTTTAATTAAGGCAAGATTATCACCCAAAAAGTACAACCTTAAATGTTGAAATATAAAAAGAAAATGTTAGTTACATCTCAATAAACAGAAAAACAAGATTTAAAAATTTTAACTGAAAATACTTGACTTTCATTCAGGAAGAAAGCTTCAGTCCATCAGTGACAGTAGTACCTGACTTTCAGAGATCCAGAGGTGGCTAATAGAACACGGGGAAGGTAGACAGGCAGTCAACAAAGGCATAATACATAAGGAATTGAAGGATGTATATCTTTCTATATAAAATCTAGATGTATAGTAGACAAAGATCAGCTGCTCAAGTTGAAAGAAACAACCATCTGCCAAGTTTCTCTGAACTGAGTCAGTTCTCAGGTCCAAAACACTCTTCAATAAAGAAGCCAGAGCTATGTCAAATGTGTACTGTAGTGATTCTCTGAATTTGACCCCAAAGAACTCTGGTCATTTAACTTATTCAGTTAACCATACACTAGGAAAAGGGGTGTACTCTGGTATCTCTGGGTTATTGGTTACAGAGTCCATGTTAATGCAGACAGACAGGGACCATAAACACTTCCAGGGCTCCCTTATTGCTAGGGGTCAAGTGATGCATTGAGTTTACTGGGTCCTTGTCTGGTTCCGCAATGCACTATTCAAATAGTCATACTTAGGAGTTGCCAGAAAGCACACATTGGTTCCTTGACTCAGAGGAGAGAGCTATTGAAATAGGGAAAGGTGAGGGGGAAGCCCCTGAGCAGCCCTCTCTGTCAAAAAGAGTAACACCTGGGTGAAGAACAGAGAATAGTGCGACCCTCAGAGTTGTCCAGGATGCAAGGCTGGGGATTTCAACCATTGTCCCATTTAATCATCAGTGTGACGGCTGCAAACACTGAATGGATCAAGGAGAATGACAATGAATTCATGCAGACTTAACAAAGGGCTAGCTTAATTCTACCACTACCCATTCCATCCCTTTATGTTCTATAACCACAACAGAATGGAGTGGTATTTAGAATCTCTTAGTTGACCCTTGAATCAGGAATTTTACCTCTTGTAAATTTTACTCATAATCACTATGACCAAAGAAGAAATAATAGAAGTGCCAGTAGGTAGATTAGCCACAAAGAAGAACCTATCATATTTTACCACAAAAAAAAAGAAAAAAAAAGAAAGGGAGGCAAGAAGGGAAAGAGGAAGGAAGGATTAAAAAAGGAGGGAGAGGTGGAGAGGGAGAGAAGAGCACCTTCCTTGCACTGTATAACAGTACTCAGCTGACACTATCAAAATAGACTTGTCCCTGCAGACCATGCAGGAAGACAGTCGTGGGTGCTGTTTATTAACAGACTAGGAGTCCACAGATACAGGTCAGCAGCACAAGCACCTGCCTGGCAAGCACAAGGTCCTGAGTTCAATTCCCAGTACAAAAAAAAAAGAAAAGAAAAGAAAAGAAAAAAAGCAATAAGCAGAGTAGGTGCAAATTCTGGCTCCTGCTTTTGTTACTTGGGTTCTTCAAGTCTTGCTTTAAACTGTCATGAAATGAAAGGCTAATTTAATTTATCAGAGTATATAATAATAAATAGCATTCCTAAGACTTCCCTTGTTTTAGGGTGACAGACCCTGAGCTGCTCCTTTATGGATTCCCAGAATTATAATATAGAACCCAAAATGGGCCACACATTGGAGGTGCTGTGCCTGCTTTCCAGAGACTGTTTTGTTGGGAATCCCGAGCGGTGCCTACTTGGTTGTCCCCAGCGTCACCATGCTTCAAATGAGGGCAGTAATAGGGGCCAAGGGGTGGACTGAACCTGAGTGAGCGGTGTTCAGGAAAAGTTCTGCAAATGAGGTGACATTTGAAATGGGGCCTTGAGGATTAAGTAGAATTTTTTCCCAGGCAAATAAAGGCTGCCAGCATTTCTGGACCAAATGCCAACTGGAAGCAGAGTTTGTGTCTCTCAGAATCCCATTGCGCTTGGATTTTGTGAGATGTGTAGACATGAAGATTGATAGTTCAACTGATAACAAAGACAAGGTTCATCAGGTCATTTGATTTAGTACATTTAGGGTTTCAAAGGAGAAAGGAAAAACAGGTATAAGTCTGACTGGCTGGCTGAACTCACAAGGAAAATATCACTTCCTAATGTAAATAATGGAGAACCACTCCTGATCAATTCACAAACAAAAACACATGCTATCTTAAACACCGAATAAATACAGTACTGGAAATTTGCCCACTGACACATCACCATTCAAACCAAACTATTTTTACTTGAAAGACAAAATTACCTTTATTTGCATATTATACACCTATTTATGAAAAAGAGAACATGAGCACATACTATCAATATGCAATCATAAAAAATCATGAAAATAATCATAGGTGCAGAGAGGGGAGGCAAAACAGAGCAACAGGAGGAGAGCATTATGGTCTCAACTGTATAATGGAAGGGGGACCTGTGTCCTAGCACTCAGGACCACATCAATTGGACATCACGTCCATAGAGAGATAACCAAGTTAAAATAAAGTCTTCAGGGTGGGTCCTAATCTAATGCTGGCATCTCCAAGGGAAAGGGAATTTGGACACGTGACCACGAGGATGAGTCCATGTGAAGGTCACGGAAGAAATCAAGGTGAGACATCTATGGTCTGGGATGTGTCAGTGGTGTTTTTTATGTTCTGTATTTTGTGTTGTTTAAACATCTTAGGCAGTATGTTGGTCTGGCAGAAACTCTCTCTCCTATGGGTAGCTGATTTTTTTGGATAGCAAAGGGCTACTCCAAAAACATGAATTTTGTATAAAAACCAACCAACCCAGGGTCTGATCTCAGCCACTTATCTATTTGTCTAACACTTCCCATGCCCTAAAACATCCAGGCCCGAGTGCAAACATCTAGAGACTTCCCAACAACCAAAGCCCAATGAAATTACTGCAGTCTGCCATTTTTAGCTTCCTACCCTGGTCTGGCTTGCTTCTCCTCCAACAACCCATAAAGGCTGATTCAGGTTCCCCCACATTCTCATCTTCTGCCATGTGACCCATACCAGATGCTTTTGCTTGGTTCTACCTGGCTGGCATGGGCAACCTGCTGTCTGAGACTGGTTGTTACATAAATGTCTTCCTCCCAATTCTCATTTTTGTCCCATCTTTGGAACACAAACTCCTTATTGTTCTATCTTTAGGATTACACTCTTAGAACACAGCAGATTTCATGGAGTTAGGCTGTGAGAAAACAGAGTAATAAGCCAAGCAGCTCGTTCACTTGAAGGAGTGGTGAAAAACTGCACACTCAAAAGAATCCCGGGGATGAAGGCTGCTGAGGGGCCCTGCTCAGCAGTGTCAGAGGTCTTCTGATCCTTAGATATGGATATCAATCAGCGGTGATAGCAACAAAAATTCCTAGTGGCAAAGGTGAGGGATTGTCATTAGGAAAGGTTGTTTATGCCATCTAACACTGGAGAGATGACAACAACCCAGGCAGCTCTCCTCAGTGTTTAGGCACACCACTTACTACGGAGTAGGTGCTATTATTACTTCCATTTTACAAGCTAGAGGTGAAGTAGGTTGCTCATGATCAAAACATTGTGGATGAATGGAAGGATCGTCTAGGAAAATGGACTTGGCCCTGACTGATGGTAAAGGGGCAGGGTGCATGCAGTTCTGGATGGCAGGAACTCCAGGTGCTGTGGGAGGGAGTAGGAGAACATGGGTCCAACTCACCTCAGTAGCTGAGAAATGGAAAGTTGTCAATAAGTGACAGTCAGTTCTGTGGCCTCTGGGTGAAAACTATGGTTTGGCTAGCAAAGGATACTCTGATCCATAAAGAAGACCCAATCCAACTATTAGTAATCTATAATTTCTTTCTTTTGAAACACTTTCACTTCTATTTACCTTGGTTCTTCCTTTTTGATGTATACTTCACCTTTATTCTCTTTGGCATGGGCAGCCTCCTCCCTGAGACCTGGAAGGAGATAAATGTCTTCCTTCCAAGCCTCATTCTTGTCTCCTCCTAGTTCTGAAAACTCTCTCATCCTATCCCCAAAATCTACACTGGAGGAACACTGCAGGTTTCATGGACCACAGAAAACAGCATAGAAGGAAAGCCAAGTGTCTGACTCAGCTGAAGGAGTTGATGACAAAGTCTGCACCCTCATAAGGACTTCACAAACAGGGAGATTCAAGAGGTGAAGACCCTGAGGGACCCTGCCCACCAGGGTCAGCGACCCTCTGACCTAGGGATGGATATTTGTCAGTGGCACTGGCAGGAATCAGCCTCTTAGGAGCAAAAACATAGGATTGTCATTAGGAAAGGATTTTTATGCCAGCTAACACTGGAGAGGTGACTATGACCCAGGCATCTCTCTTCAACGTTTAGACATATCATTTACTATTCTCCACAAACTATGGAGTCATGCCATTAGTATTTCCATTTTACAAGCTGGATGTGAATTGTGTTGCTCACAATCCAACAATTAGTAACTTTAAAACACACATTCTTCACAGCGATGGAAGGATTTTCTAGGCAAGTGGCTCAGCATTGACTGATGCTAAAGGGATCAACTGCAGTTTCAGGCGGTAGAGTTGCTGTGGGAAGTGTTGGACCATGTAGGTCTAGCTCATCTCGGAGGCTGAAAAATAGAAAGTCAGTGATGACAGGTAGGTGGTTCTGCTGGGTTTAGGAGAGAACTTTGGTTGCTTTAGGGAAGGATACTCCAAACTGTAAAGATGACCCACACTTATTTATCTATATGCTTTTTCTAAAAACACTCAAACTCCATTCACCTAGAGTTGTCTCTGCCCCTCAGGGAGACAACAAAGGTGTTTGTGCCAAAGACTGCCTGCCCTCAGTGAGCTTTCAAGTTGCTTATGGAAAGCAGGCAACCAATAAGTGACATCTGCGAAGGAAGAGAAAGTGGGGAAACAGCGGGATGCGGCAGATCTGGAGGATGGGAGAGTGCATATTACTTTCTACGTTTTATGATGTTTGGATGCTTAAACACATCTTGCCCACACAAACCTCTTGGAGGTACACCATTTCCAGTGTTAGCCAATTCTTCCAAGCACCAAAAATCCCACCCGAGGCATGTCCTTCCTCTGCAAACAAACCTTTCCTGGGTCTGTACTCTCAACACCTTCCTTACCTAAGGTTCTCACATGAGATATTTCACTACTCTCAACAGCTTCCTTACCTAAGGTTCTCACATGAGACATTTCACTAATATTTTCCCTGCTCTAACCCACCCAAGGCCTAGTGCTGCCATCTAGTGACCTCCCTAACAAATAAAGCCCAGTGGAATTATTTTCATTAGCTGTTTCTGAACTGCCAACTCTGTTTGCCTTGCTGTGCCTTCAGCCCCCACAATAAAGGCCCTGGCTCGGCCTCTCCATTCTTGTCTTCTGCCACATGAACTGCACCAGATCTTTCTCCTTGGTTCCCAGCATGGACAACCTCCTTGTTGGGACCTGGAAGTAGATAAATGTCTTCCTTCCAAGCCTCATTCTTGTCACCTCATAGGTTGAAAACTTTCGTCCTATCTCCAACATCCACACTGTTAGAACACTGCACGTTTCATAGGTCAGGGAGGTGAGAAAACAGGAGAAAGGAAAGCCAAGTGTCTCACTCATCTGCAGGAGTTGATAATAAAAACTGCACCCTCAGAAGGACTCCACAAATGGGAAGATTTGTGAGGGGCCCTGTCCAGCAGGGTCAGAGACCCTCTGACCTAGAGATGGATGTTGGTCAGTGGTACTGGCAGGAATCAACCTCCTAGGAGCAAAAATGAAGGATTGTCGTAAAGAAAGGATATTTATGCCAACTAGCACTAGAGAGATGACTGTTTCCCAGGCATCTGTCCTCAATGTTTCAGACATGCCACTTAATACTGTGTACAAAATTATGGAGTAGAGTCCCAAACTACTCCCATTTTACAAGGCAGATGTAATGGCATTGCTCACAATCCAACAATTAGTATCCACACACATGTTCTTCACTGGGTTGTGGGTGAATTGAAGGATTCCCTAGGCAAATGGGCTCCACCCTGAGTGATGGTAGAGGAACACAGTGCAGGTCTGGGTTGCAGGAGCCCCCGGGTACTTTGGGAGGGTGTTGTAGGATGTGCACCCAGCTTACCTCAGTAGATGAGAAATGGACAGTCATCAATAAGAAAAAGTTGTTCTACTGCCTTAAGGCAAGAAATATGTTTGGTCCAAGGGATGTTACTGCAATCTGTGAAAATGACCCAACTGAACCTTTAGTCATCTGTGACTACTATGTCTTAAAACACTGCCATGCTTGGTTCTCAGCATGACCCCATCAGGGAGACAACAAAAGTGTTTCTGCTATAGCACTTGCCTTCAGTGAGCTTTCAAGTTATCTATAAAATTCAGCTAAGAAATCAGTGATATCCTTGAAGGAGAAGATGAGGGAAACAACAGAAAGGTGCTGGGGTGGAGTATGTAAAATGTTGGTTAGTAGGTCTAAGGCTTAAATTTCTATTATATTTTTAAATATAAAATATATGAGATGTGAACATAAAACATTCTCCAAGAACACTAAAGGAGAAATGTGAAAGTAATTTTAAACAAGACAGCCTGTAATCCCAGCACTCAAGAGGCAGAGGCAGGAGGATCTCTAGCCCAGGATGTCACTGGACTCACTGTGAAGCCAGGCTGGCCTTGAACTCCTGGGCTTGAAGTCTTCACCTTCCTACCCCTCCTTCTACTTCCTTAGGAGGCTTTTGGTCTGCCAAAGCTTAACCAAAGTCTTGTACCTGATAGTTTTGTCTCACTGTATAAAAATCTCTCAAGCTGTGGATGCTGTTTCATACACACATTCTCTGAGCTACTCCAGACACAGAGGTGGGAGGGTGGCAAGTCCTCAGCCAGCCCAGGCAAGCCATAATGAGACTCTGCCTCTATGTAAAACATAAAAAGGGTGGGCTATATAGCTCAGTGAAAGAATGCCTCTAGGATTAATCCTCAGTACTCCCCACAACCAAAAATTTAAAAAAGGTTTGAAGTAGCACAAAACACCATAATATCATCTATCTATCTATCTATCTATCTATCTATCTATCTATCTATCTATATCTATATCTATATCTATCTCCCACTATATGAATGTTGAGGCCTCAAAATTCAAAGGGTAGGTCCAGAGGTTGAAATGGGAGCTACCTACTCCTATTCACAGTAGGCACTGGAAATTGACTTTAAAAGTATGCAGTTGACTAAGAAATGTGAAGAGCTAGGTTTGGTTTGATGTATTCATCTTTGCAGATATGAAGAGAAAGCAGAAAGAGATGTGCTCAACTTGACAGTCCCTTGGCACCTGAGACTAACTCTCAGTGTTGCCAAGATCCTACCAAGTAAGTGAGTGCATGCTGGCGACATCAGTAATGTTGCTTGGCAGTCATGCAGATGAGCAGATTTCTCACTCCTCATTGGCTAGGTCACTCCTTGCCCTCACTGGATGGTTGACACCTTCTTTCTTTTTATTTCTTTCCTTTCTTTCTTTCTTTCTTTCTTTCTTTCTTTCTTTTTTCCTTTCTTTCTTTTTCTTTCTTTTCTTCCCTTTCTCTTCTTCTTCTCCTTCTCCTTCCTTCTCCTTTTCCTTCTCCTTCTTCTTTTTCCATTTTGGTACCAGGGATCAAACTTATGACCTCATGCTTGCCAGACAGGTGCTTGTGCCACTGAGCTATATGCCCAGTCAGCTGGTATCTACTTTAACATGTACATTAGTGCAGTTCCCCCAACAGACATTTTCCTCCAGTTTCTGAGGTGTAAGATTAGCTCTGTGACTTCGTTCTGTTCAGTCTTTGCTGAGGTTGTTTAGGGCTCCGAGTCCTGTGGGTTCTAGTGGGGATGAGGGTCTGCAGGCTCATGCCCTTGCTCTTAGCAGACTCAGCTCTTCTCTGTGGGGACCAGCAGAGATGAGAAGGAGCAGGAAGGAGATGGAAGCTGCAGTGTCTTTTTAACTCATCTTGGAGGCCACATGCCTTGCATTCTCTGTGCTCTGTGCTCATGTTGATATACACTAACCTCAGCACAACCTGAGAGCGAACTTGACAAGGGTGTGGAGGCAGGGAAGCAGGGACCAGTGGCTGCCAGCTGTTTGTTTTGTGTGGTTCTAGGGATTGAGTTCAGGACTTTCTCACTGAGCTGCCTCCCCAGTTGTTTTAATTTAGTGTATTTGGAGACAAGTTCTCCCTAACTTTTCCCAGGATTGACTAGATATGGGTGCTAGTGACTTTGCCTTCCTGAATACTGCAATTTCAGGCAAGTGCTACCACACAGGCTCCTGTGTGTGGCCTTCTAGAATCTAGTTATTACCATTTCCCAAACTATTTCATTTATAATTACTAAGTACCTTCAGTGTGCCTAGAACCCTTCTTAGAAATAAGGAATCTGAGGCACTAAACACAAGATCATGTCCAAGTGTCACAGAGGGACAATTTCATTCATATGAACAAGCACTAAGTGAAGAACAAAAATGTGTTTCACTGCAGTTATACACAAAACCATGTTCTCTGTATCTTTACATTTCATTTTTAAATTTTCTGTGGTACTGGTAAGAAAAAGAAATCTAAAGTGGTCCATTTTAACACAAAGTAGTAGTGAACTCTGAGTGGAGAATTCCTGGCAGTTAAGATTGCCTGACAACCTGACAACCTGACAACGTTTGTGAATTTAGAACATGTCTAAGGAAATGGACCTTGGGGAGAAATAAACTAGTGAAAAAGCCTTTGTTGGAAAATGTAGGCAAAATAGCTATGGCTGAATAGAAATACGGGAATCATAAGGTTGTGTGAAATTTCTAAACATGAACATCTGCTTCTCAGAATGTCTTAAAGAGCAGACAATGTTATGAAGAAATCCAAACTCAGACTGGGAGAAGGACCAAGGAATGGCCTTACAAAGAGAAAAAGAAAACTTAGGTGGCATCTGGAAAGATCATCCCCTTAGTACTCAACAAGTGCTGGCAGAGGAACTGTAGGAAGGGACCTGTGTGCTAGGGAAAAATTCCTTGCTGTGAGCTCTGGGACCTGCTAAGCACACTCATAGCCTCAAGAGACTGATTTGAGCCATGCTTTTATACTCTTCTTGCCTCTGAGTCCTTTCTTTGGGTTCAGGCAAGTGAATCTATTTCAGCACCTCCCACATGCTAGGCAAGTGATATGCTACTGTTTGCCTCATAGATTTTGCCAATGTAAAACCTTTTAAAAGGTTGAGGGAGGGTCTTTTTATTTATTTATTTACTTTTATTTTTATTTATTTTTTTTTGCAGCACTGGGGATCGAACTAACAACCTCGCGCCTGCCAGACAGGTGCTTAAGCTACTGAGCCAAACTCCTGGTCCTAGTTTTTTTGAGGCAGGGTCACAGTATGTAGTTCAGGCTGGCCTTGTGCTCACGTTGTAGCCCAAGCCGGCCTCAAACTCACAACGCTCCTCCTACCTCAACTTCCCAAGTGCTGGGATTAAAGGCGTGCACCACCACACCTGGCAACAATTATTTCTTTAAAAAATTTTTTTCTCAGCATGATCCTACTGTTAATGTGCATGTGACATCCACATGTGCAGTTTCCCTGCAGACTCTGAGGTTACTGGAGTAAATTCATACTCCATTTCTTCCCTCTAAGGGAAGGGCTGTGCTATGAGGTGCAGAGTTGCTACTGAAATCCAGTAAGTGAGCACTAGGGAGCTCTAGAGCCCCTTCCCAGTGGCAGAGCAGGCCCCCATTCTCATACCCTGTCCAGGGTGGCTCCTGACTCCGGTACCCACAGTGAGAATAACCAGAGTGTCTGGCTGAGTCTCAACACACCTCACCTCTCACCTGATGTACAGAGATAGAAAGGAAAGAAGCCATGCAGGAGGTGAGCCAGCCCAAGGGCATGGATGCTTTCTCAAAAGAAGAGATATAAGTTCAGACTAAGCTTCTCACCAATCTGTGCCATGTACTCTATGCATACTATGTAAATAAAGTTTAACTGAACATAACTTCTCCCATTTGCATATTGCTCTAAGGTGGCTTTGCACTGATATGTCCTGGCTGCATAGTTGCAACAGACATCATAAAATCTGTAACGTTTACTATTTGGCACATTAGCAAACATATTTGTCACTTGCTGCCTCAGGATGATATACTAATGAGTGACATTTTTTTCCATTTCCTCATTTCTCAGTGCTTACTGACTCTTTGTTACACATTCAGTCTTCCCATATTAGTGGTGTGACTGTAGATAAATTATTTCATTGACATATCTCCATTTAAAATGGAGAACATATTAATTTTTACCTGAGTAAACTTTGAGTGGAGTAACTCAAATAATACACAAAAAATCCTTCACATTAACATGTTCAGATGGTATCAATGAGGACAATCTGTTAATGTACTACATAGAAAATGACTTCCTGAGGACAAGTTGGCAAAACACTATGGCCTGTATCCTGTCATCCACAGGTCCAAGCTCCATGTTCAGACTCCACTTCCTCCCCTGCAGCAGACTCAGGTGAGCGCTACCATTACCCATCCCTCAGCCCAGCTTGGGACAAGGGCTGGCAGATGCTGCTCCTGCTGCAGGTGATCCTGGGGTCCTCCCTCTGTGCTTGTGAGTTGCTTCAGCCAAAGACATCACCGCCCTCACTGAAAGGGGAACAAGGGAAGCCTGGACAACCAGGTTATACCATGTCAGGTACAGGACAGCCGTAGGACTATGCAAACCAAGCTGAGAAATCCCACTGTGTCCTTGAATTCTTTAGGAAGAAAATGTCAGCTCCAGACCCCAGCTCTGCATGAATAGAGGACCAGTGAACAAACATGTTCCATTTTAGTGAACTTCAAAATATCACCATTTTGACAAATTTCAAAAATTTGTACTTTTCCATTTCTTTCAGATATAAGTTGATACATGGTCACTTTACAGCTTGTATGATACATTACTACCAAAAAAGGAAACGTGGCATTTCTAGAATGCCAAATGAAAGCAAAAATCATGAAGAACCATAGATAGATAGATAGATAGATAGATAGATAGACAGACAGACAGATAGATGAAGACTCTAACACGAATTCTTTACTTTTCTTGAAATGAAGATGCTGTGCAAGAGCAAGGGGTTAGTGAGGAGAGACATGAGCCCAGGAAACTGCTGAGGGATTCCTTCAGCCTCAGGATACACTGTGTGGCCAGGGAGGATGCTGGTACCTAACTGCTGTGCCTGTTGGGATGCACCGTATCAACAAGCTGAGCTGCCCCCAAACAGAAACCCTTCCCAGTGTTTGTCATCTGTGTAAACACACACTTTCTCCTGGCTGCCTTGCAGAGGGCCCTGAGTGAGCCCACAGGGTGCTTTTCTCCTACCACTATATCCTGAGCGAAGTCACTGCTGAACCCCAGTGGTCTGTGTGTCTTCCTTCAGCAGGAGCTGTGTACTCTCCCCAGTGATCTCTGCTTCCCTTCTGTAGGAAGCCTCCTGGGAAGGAGGCCATGATGCACTGCTTAACATGGTTTGTTGGCACAGAATGAGTGAATGAATGGTGCAAAATACAAGATCTTTTAGGTGAAATCAGCTCAGGTTTCACACTGCTGCTGGGCTTCTAATAGTGTGACACTGGAAACTTTTAGCTTTTCATCCTGTTCTTCCAACTGTAGGTCAGTACAGTATTAATATGCACTAGTCATTCATCATCATGAGAGCCTCGTAAAGCTACCCATAGCTTTTAAAAGATAGGGCCAAAAATATAAACTTCCTCCTGTCTCAAATAGTGAAAAGGAGGTCAAGAAGAGTTGTCTGTGATGTGACATTTGAAGAAAGATGAAGAAGAGATTTCTCCCAAAGGAAAGGTCACATTATGTTAGTGTAACAGAGCTGTTTCAGTGATGTCTTACAGTTTCTTACGAAAGAAAAGTGTTGAAACAGCACTGCACCAGGTATCACTGTACAGGACCCTTACTGGCTGTGAAACAAGCTTTTCCTTCCCCTATCCCTCCTCCTCAAATCAAAGGCTGAAACTGTATCCCAGGTCCTACTTCATTGTCCTTTTTGGTATCCATTCTAGCTAGTCAGTGAAAATGCCAGACCCATGGTTTTCCTCCTTCCTTTGCCTATAAGTTGCAAGCACTTTGGGGTCCCCCTCCATCATGTCATTATGCACTGGTATCAACTGAAAGAAGGGGAGCCCCCCAAATAGATCCTTTATGGCTCAGCCAAGAATTACAAGCAAGGCAAATGCAACTCTCATGTGGAGCCAGATGAGAAAGATAATGGTGTCTTTAATCATTAATGTTGTCCCATCAAATGAAGCCACAGTGTCACAGAGGCAGGAGAGCCCTGAAGGAAAGCCTTCCAATTCTTGTGCCTCTGAGTTCATGCATCCAGAGTGACTCTTCAGTGTGCTCATTCATAGGTTCACAGCGGGTGGAACTGGGAGGGTTGAGACACTTAGCCCAATGCCCCAATTCAGTTGATCAAACTGGGGTCCAGAAAGGGAGTTGTCCTGAGTTAGTAACCCACAGAGGTGGGGCTACACTACTACATTCCAGAGTCTCAGTGTAGGGCCTCTTCCTCTCTTGTGGTCAGTGCTAAGCTTCTTTTAGCAACATTGGTTTTCCTTCAAAAGGGTGGTGCATGACAACTATACACTGTCTTTACAAGTGAAACCCCAGACACCAACCAGTCTGATGTCGTGAAGTGCATGACAACCACGTTGTTAAGAAGGGGATGAAATTTAGAAGAGAATGGACTCCATGGTTCATCTACCCTGTGCTGCTCTCCCAGGATTACTTAGTATACTTCATTTCTGTAGCTTTCTTTGTTTTAAATTCTCAATATTGGACTGTTTCTTTGGCCTATACCAACCAGAAAGTCTTGTGTATGTAGAAATTGACTTCTTTGTGAACATGTGTATAAATTATTTGCCAGTTCCAGAAGGACCTACTGACCAAGGGTTCAGATCTTCTAGTTTTCACTGGCATCAGGGCCTTGTGCTAACTGGGTGGCCTTGTCATTGGGCAGATTTGGGTGTGCCAACCTACTTTCTGCCAAAACCTTATTCCCATCCAATATGTAAGAGAAAAAGAAATCTAAAAGTGGTCCATTTTCAAGATGAAATAGTTAAACTCCAAGTGGAAAATTACTGGCAGTTTTCTAACTGCCTGACAAAGTTCATGCTTTTGGAGGGTCTCTGAGTGGAGAGGGCCTTAAGAAAAAGATAAAAATAGTAAGGAAGGGAGCTTTTGTAAAATTTAGGCATGAGCAGATAAAGGGAAAAGAAAAGCATATTCTAAAGGTAAGTAGAAACATAGCAATACAATTGCAAGGTCACATGAAATCACTGTACAGGAACAGCTGCTTCTCAGAAAGTCCCAAAGTAAAAAACAGACAGTATTATGAAGAAATCCAAACTCAAACTGGGGGAGGACCTGGGGAAATACCTTATAAGGAGGTGATGAAATATTAGGCCACATCTGGGGAAGATTGTGCTCCTCTAGTACTCAGCCAGTGAGGAAGGGGGGAAAGTGACCACCTGGCTGCTAGGGTTAAAATTCTTGATGTGACCATTCTTCATGTGCCTGTCCATCAGACACCCAGGCTTGCAAAACTGAAACTGCATTAAAGCTTTGCTTTCACTGTTCTGTCTGCCTCTAAAGTCAATTCTTTGGGTCTGGACGGTCGAAAGAATTTCTCACAAATATCTCCTTCAGTGCTCCCTGAAAACAAAAGAAAAGAAAAGAAAAGAAAAAACAACAACAATAAAAAAGAACAGCAGAGAGCAGCTGAATCTATGTCATTATATTACACATAAACACTTCTTTTAGATGTGTAATTGGTAGGCAAAACAAAATTATTGATTCCTATTCCACTCCTTCACATGATACTGCAGAACACATAATACACTTATGCTCAAATTTCTTAGTTCAGTAAGAAGTATCATAATTACCATGTATCATAAAAATTGAGATGTTTGGTTAAGTGGACAGTTTTTGTTTTTTTATCTTCCACTTGTTCTGCTTTCTCTGGTGATGACAGGCATAGACGAGTAAACCAGAATATTCTTAATTTTTCTGAGAGGAGTTCTATAAGAAGGTGACAAGATCATGAGATCTATACTTTTACTTACTAGAAGGTCAAGCACGAACTGGACCAAACCCTGCATGACACTGCCCAAAATTGCAGTTGGCTGTCATAAAAGAGCCCAGATCAGAACTCTAGGGATTTATGGTAGAAAAATAGGTGATAGACTTAGGAGAGTATATATCCTCATTTCATGGCCAAGGATGCTGAGGGAGAGTCTGGGTTTTGCAGGTAGGCAGATCTGGAGCTATGGTTCCATTATTTACAATTTAGGGAATTTGTGGGAATCTTTCTTTGGTTTCAATTTCCTCATTCAAAAACTGGAGTAAAAGTATGAATCCACTGAGGTTATATGATATATGAATGAGATAATATGAGCAAAGTTCTTAGTACATTTTCTGTTTTAAAATTTTATTTATTTTTAAATGCTTTTATTATGATAGTGGAGGGGGAAGGAAAGGAAGGGCAAAGGAATTTTCAAAGAAAAAAGAGAGAATTGAAGAAAAACATGGAAATAGAGCTTTTGCAAATGGGAAGAAGAGTATTTTCTAATAACTTTTTTAAATTCACATGTAAAGGGAGACTTCTCTCTATTATGGAGAATTGTTTTTATCCAATTTCATGTACTCTAGAGCAGAATTTCCTGGATTCAGTTGTACTTCTAGCTGCTCAAATGGAAGGTTATCTTAAAACTCACCTACAGAAAAGTTGGGTTTTGAGATATTTACTTCTCTTAAGTAGATCGTTCCATCAGTTGACAAGAAAAATTACACTAACATGTGTTTTAAACAATTTTCATGTTGTTTTTCATGCTTTGGATTTAGTCGATAATATTTCTTATATTCACATATTTATCATAAAACATAATCGAGTAGACATCTGCCCATATTTATCAGAAAACAATACCAAACTCATACAGTAAATGGTCAACTTATAAAACCAATTATATATTGTTTGAAACTGATCATAAATTTGAAATATATATTTAAATATGAAAGAGCTATAACTATTTCATGAAAGAAAAAGGTAATGTATGAAAGAGCTGCCATATTTGTTGGAAAAGAAAAATAAAGAATGCTTAAATAAATTGTCATATGTAGATTTAAAATATACTTTCACTGTAAAATGCAATTGATATTTTATATGTTTAAGTAGAATTCATATTGTTGTACCTTAAATTATAAACAAGTTAGACAAGTTAGTTTATGTGAGAAGACAAGTTAACTTCTTACAGTAAATGCAGTGTATGGTAGCAATTATATTCATTATTCAAATAAAGAGAATACTTGCCATTTTATGCATCTTGAAAAAATTTTTGACCATGTAAAACACTCTTAACAAGTATTTTTAAAAGTAGTTTTAAAAGATTTTAATTTCAAACATATGCATTTAGCATTATAGTTTAGTACACTATTTAATGTCATGTTAACTATTATATTCAGAAAGGTATCGTCAATTCAATTCTTTTTTAAAAAACACAGAAGTTCCAGATTTATTTTCTCTTCAGAAGCATGAAATTTAAGGAATTTTAGGTAAGGAAAGTAACAGGAGGCAATGAATGATGTATTTTTCCCAGAAAAATTTTCAAGAATTCATTGGATATTCAATTTCTTTATTATAAAGAATCAGAAGTATTCCCATGAAGCAGCAAAAGTTCCAAAGATCAAGCCAGGTGTGGTGGTGCACGCTTTTAATCCCAGCACTAGGGAGGCTGAGGTAGGAGGAGTGTTGTGAGTTTGAGGCCGGCTTGGGCTACAATGCGAGCACAATGCCGGCCTGAGCCACACAGTGCGACCCTGCCTCAAAAAACCAGGGTCGGGAGTTTGGCTCAGCGGCTTTAATGTGAAATTGAAAAATTAATCTTATTTTGATAGCATACTTTAAAAATGAAAACTGAGGTATACAATTGGAGAAATACACCATATTTTTCTATGTGTAATAAGCATGAAAAGAACATAAACATTTTATAACTATTTTTATAGCATGGTTAAAATATTAAGGTTACATGCTTACTGATTATGTATAGAAATCAGAAATTTTGAAAAACATGTAGAAATCATTAAGAATTATTTTCTTTTTATTCTCAAATGAGAAACTTAGTCTTCATTCCTTGAGAAAGTTCTTGTCCATTATTATACTAACTTCAAACTTGCCCAAACAGTACTAGCAAGGTGCTTGAGTTTCAATTAAAAATCAAATTAAAACATTTCAACATTTATAATTTTACTCATTAGGTTAAAAATAAATGGATAACAAATTAACACTCCAGAAATACCTGCTAAGCCTTTGTAAATATTAATTATGTTCTATATCTTGACATCATGTTTGCAAGAAAGTCTGGAATAATAAATTGTACATTAAATATAAATATGCATTTTAACATGAAAAATGGCTGGGTTTCAAAACAGTTAAGAAGCATATGGGTTAGATATTAATTTTGAAGAGACACTGAGCCAATTGTGAATCTGTAGTTATGTGTGGACACTCTCCTTAAACAGATCAGTTCTTATTAAAGTAACTATGAAAAGCACACTTGGTGCATCCAGTTGTGCTTGAACTTCTAAAGAAATCCCAAAATAAAATGTGTTTCTGGTGGACATTTTCCAAACAAATCAAAATATTGATAAGTGCATTCATTGGTAAGATAAAGACATAAGCATTTCAGGTAATATTCAGTAAAATGTTTAATAGAAGTCGTGGAAATTTTGCTACTTGGCTTCTAATATGAAGACAGTGAATAATTTAGAGGTGCCGTTTTAAATGCCACTTGAACCAAAAACCTGGAGTAGTTGAGAAGTGAAAATTGTATGTTTTATGATGATGCAGATTACCTGGAAGAACTGCAGGAACTGCTGAACAGGGCTTGGCATTCACATCTGAAGCTCAAATACATATGGAAGTAGATTCCTAGTAAAAACAAATGATGACATATTTTTAAAAGTGAAAATAGAAAACTTCTTCCTGATATTTAGTCTTCTAAGAAATAAGACAAATAGGGTGCATCCTAGAGTCAGCCAAATGAAGTGTGGGTGGAATAGAATTTCAGAACATGAGGGTGGCAGTGATTTAGCCAGAAAGCACAAATGATGAAAGATGAGGAAGGGAAGCTCTTTAGAAGAGGGCACAGATTCTCTCTCTAGAGAGACTGCCAAATGACCTGGACTCCACTCCTCCCCTGACTTCCACTAGGAAAAAACACAAGAGTTGTAAAAAAGTGAATCTGGTCATGAATGTTGGAAAACTTGGTTATGAACAGCTATAAACCAAACCCCAGTGTAACGTGGAGTAAAAACAAACAGGTTTCCATTGGGCTCTGCCACTTGTAACTTCTGGTGAATTCATTAACTTCTTGAACTTTGCACACCTGTATAATAAGGACAAAAATCACAATCTCATGACAGATGGGGTGTGAGAGGCCACTATGGTGGGCACTGTCATTGTTACTGGTTATGATCTGACATCACATATTTCCTGTAAATTCTCAAAAGATGACAAATGCTATTACCTAGTAACATCACAGCCACTCAGGGAATCTGAAATAACTGCTTTCTTTCATGTTCTGTAGTGTCCTTTTTTCTACAATCTCCACCCACATCTCTTGGAATACCATCATATTTCCATGGACTGTACCTTCCTCATATGTGTGCAAGCACAATCTGTGAGGGCTCAGATACTTCTAAATCAGCAACATAATTTTATATTTATACTTAAGCTTTTGATATCTTGGGGATTTATTACAGTTAGAAATGCAGAATCACAGAGTAGATAAGCATATGTTCTTTAAAATCATTCTGGTGCATTGAATTCTTAGGCTTTTACTAAAACACATGACATCCGGCAAATTACTGCTCTCTATGTCCTCGCTTTGTTTATTTGCAAAATGCCAATGAAAAGAACTTCCCCTCTTCTCCCTAGGTTGTTATAACATTAAATATAATTATGGCTTTACATGCACATATTTCAGAATAATGTTTGGTATTTTGTTAGTGTTTAGTGAATATTATTTGTTATTACTTAGAGACATGCTGCAGACAAAGAAATTCTACCATTTAATGATCCTAAATGCACCTGTTGGTCTCATTTATTAAAAATGAAACTGATATATAATGTTGAGAAGATTCTAAGTGAATGCAGCCAAGGTTGTTAATCGAGTTGAGTTACAAGCTATATCTCACCCTCGGTGGTCCTGGTGGAAGAGGTAGGTGCTGACCTTTGGTTTTGCGTGTGGCGGTTGTTTTATTTCAGTGCAGGTCATCAGAAATCAGCTCCTGTGACACCTCCACATGGCGTGTCCCGTCCTGTCACACACAGAGCTTAAACTCGCAACCTGCCTTCTCTTAGGTTTGCTGCATGTGCAATTCACTAGCACTTCGGCCTACTACTCCCTCCTCCTGCTGCCGCTGGAGAGCACCCTCCACAGGCCATGGCCCTCTTCCCTGTGCAGAGGTCCCCTGTTTGCTGTGATGAGAAGAGCCCCTTACAGAGGACAAGGGTGGTTTCTCTGCCATTTCCGGCCCTCAGCAACCTCTGCGGAGGGTCTGCCACACTTGCAAAGCTCGAAGGCCACATGTACATTATTCTGTCACTATTGTATAAATGTTTCCCAACCAGTGGGCAAACTCCGCGACTTCCCGCTATCCCAAGATGCAGTCCGTGTCACCTGAGGCCCATTCTCCATGGTCCCCACAGCCCCTCCAGCCAGCCAGGTCCTCACAGCCTCAGTGTGCACAGCTGCTGCTTCTGGTGACAGCCTCGGAGACCATGGACCAGGTCACCTTGGAAGCCTCTGCTCTACCCACCCTGACACAGCCTTCTTTACTATTGGGCTGCACTTTGTTTTTCATAGTAGACACATAAATTAAAAACATCATCACAATTCTTCAGGCCATGCGTACAATTTGATGAAACCAAATTGACGAGGTCATTGACAGGCACGCAGGAAGCACGTGCAAGGCAGGGAGCGCGTGCCGAGCATGCGCATTGGGAGCATGTGCGGTGGGAGGAGCAGCGCCGGGAGCATGCGCATTGGGAGGGTCCTGCGCCCCACTAACGGTGCCCTAACGGTGCCCTAACTGTGGGGCGAGTCCTGAGACTGCGCCTGGGAGTGACCCATAGTCTCCAGACAGGGACTATGAGGAAATGGATGAGCGCAGGTGGAAGAAGTCCGGAGAGGCGAGTCCAAAGCCGCCTCCGGACCCCCTCGTCTGGGGAGCCGCAGCAGAAGCAGCCGCGCGTGGACGAGGCCCCGAAGCCCGGCCGCCTGGCATCTGAAAGGCGCGCGCCCCGCAGCCCGGGTCTCCACGCTGGGCCTTGGTGAGCACAGGGCGGGCGCCGGATTTGCAGGGGGTGCTGCGGCCTGGACGGAGATGGGTGGACAGGGCCCTGCGGGAGGTTCTTAGGCCGCCTGGAGCGACTGTATCTAAAACGTTGCTCTAAGGTCGCTGCTCTGATCTGTCTTGGTTTTGCCCCAGGCCATGGCACGCGCCTGATCCCAGTGCTTTCCCCTCGTCTGAGAGCCCGGCCGCGCGGACCTGCCCTGCCCGGGTGCATCTTACCACAGTGGAGCAGCTGCCACAGTCTCGCGTGTGCCACACAGCGTGCCACGCTGCCCTCACCTACAGAGTCAGAGCTTATCTGGCGGACACACAGTGCCAAGGCCACAGCTCAGGGAACCAGTCACAGCCCGAGGAGCCTCAGGGACCACACTGTCCTACCCCAGCTCACCTGCACGATGTGGACAGCTCTCGTGTTGGTTTGCATTTTATCCTTGTTCTTATCTGAAAGCCAGGCCCATGTCACCCATTCCCACATCTATGTGGCAGACCCCAACCACAACTCTCTGGATTTTTTTTCTTTCAGCTCACCTCATGCTCCAGTGCCAAGTATGAATGTGTCTCCAAGGACAGTAGCCAGGGCAATGTTGGCCGTGAGTAACCAGACTGCTGCCAATACAGTTAGCTCCTCCAGCATGCTCAGTTCCTCAGTGTACACACTGCACAGTGAACCCCGCACCCTCTGTGGGTCCCCAAGTACAAGGTCCCTCCAGTCTGGTGTCAGTGGCCCAGCCAGTGCTTAGCATGCCAGGTAGGTTTACATCTGCTCCATCAAATACCACCCTAGAGGCCATCACTGCCCCTTCCACGGCTTTGGTGTCCTCCACAGCAGTGGCCACCACCAGGCTCAAACTAAGGAGTCAACTACCAATGCAATGCCAGTGCTTCCCACCAGTCCAACCTTTGAGATGGAAGCCACACCTCCCACAACGCTACCAAGCCTTGTGTCATCTATCCTTGAGGCTGGTGGGTCAACCACCCCTCAGACCTCAGAGCAGGTAGAGACCAAAGGCATACCTAGAACTGGCTCTGCTGCGTGACACCTAGAAGCTCAGGGGACCCTAAGATGCCAGCTACAGGTTTGTGCCAAAGAAACCAAAGAAAAGTGTTAGGGTAAACCAAGGCACCACTGAGGCCAGTGAGGCAGTCAGAGTTTAAGCAATGTGAGAGGATTTTATTGCAGACATTGTATGGCTGGGCCAAGGGCAAAAAGACCATTGGCTCTGAGCAAGGGATGAGAGCTTGTTTTATTGGGGAGTTTAGGTATGGGGGTGGGTCAGTGCTGAGAGGGGTGCAAAATTTTGGGTCTCCTAGTAGGGCTCTGGGGCTGGCTTATAGACAAGGCAGTGTTGGGTACAGGACTGGCAGCCACAGCATATCTGGCAGCCACAGCATATCTTGTGTGACTTTTTGCAGAATCAGTTCTCTGCAGGTTGAACTGTGTGGGGCAGTTGCTAGCTTCCTGTTAACACTGTGCACCTGCAGGTGTGAATAGCAGATCTGCTCAGGGATTTTCTCTTCTGGTCAGGCTGGGGAATGTGGTTCAGAGACTTGACTGCCAGTACTTACTAGTCACCACTGAGTTCTTGTCCCCATCCTCAGTGAACAAAATGTTCCTTGTTTTGGTGCTTATACTTGGGGTGCCTTTTGTCAACATCTTGGTTTTGTTTGCCCGGAAAGCCTACAAGAGCTACAAGAGGAAGGATTACACACAGGTGGTCTACCTAATCAATGGAATGTATTGGAGATATGAGTGCAG
>RJWM01017143.1:0-43882 GCA_004363535.1 Dasyprocta punctata | reverse complement strand
GAAGGGAAAAGGAAAAAGACATAAATCTGTATATATGTATATGTAGGATAACTAAAATGACTATACTGCTGAATGGATTAGTTATTGAGAAAGATTGGTTAATAGTCATATGATTAGATCAATTTTACATGCCTGCATCTGTTAATGTAAACAACTGTGTTGAAGGTAATGATACGCAATATTGCAACCATTGTCAAGTTCCTATCATCTTGTTTTGTAAATCTATAAAGTTACTGTTGTGGATTTGCTGTTGTCGTTTGTTTTTCTTTTGCTTTTTGTCTTTCTTATATGTGTCTTTTGTTCTCTTAAATAAAAAAAAGGAACAGAATCTACCTTATGGAGAATGTGCAACACTTTTTTTCTCAATCAATTATTAAATGAATATACACATTTCAAAAAGATTTCATTAACTCATATTTTCTATTTATAATTGTAGATCTAGATTTTCAGTAGTGTAGCAGAAAATGCCCCCCAACCAGTTTGTTAGCTGCACAGTTCCTACTATTCTGTCTCCCAGAAACAGCTGGTCACTGTGATGCAAAGCTGGTCACTATGGTACGTATTGTAAGAACCAGTCAAAGACAGTGAAGTATTCTTCTTCTTGCTGGCAGCCCTATAAAAACTTCCCTCCCTGAGCCCTCAGGGCCCAACATTTTGAAGGATAATTGATTCCTTGCCAGTGTCTATGGACCTTAAATAAATCTGTCTCCAAATCCTGAGGGTGGTTTTGGTATTTGTGCTTGCTGTTGCAATAGTATCAGATTCTTCGCATTATGTATGAAGCTGTGTTTCAAGTTTTGATGGATCAAATTGAAGGTTTCAAACTTCATTTACAAAATAAATGACAAATATGCTGATAGCTTGCTATCTATAATCACACTTTACATAGATTTCACTCAAAGTGTTTAGCAAGTTGTACCTTTCAAAGAAAGATTCTGTCTATTCAGGTCAGTAGATTCATATCATTTCAAATGAACAGTGTGTTAATTGTGATATGGCAACTTGAGTGGGTTAAGACAGGCCTAGATTAGTAAAGAACACTTCTCTGTGTGTTTGTGCTTTGTTTGGTTTTGTTTTTCAGAGATGATTGGCATGTAGATCAGCAAACTGAAAGAGGAAACTTCAATCCAGCTGTAGGTAGAACCAGTCAATAGGCTCACAGCCTCAATGGAACAAAAGGAAAAGAAGAAAGTGGCTGCATTTTGAAGAGCTCCATGCCACTTGTGCAGGTGTGTCTTTTGCAGTCACGACCTATAGATATTAGATTTCAATTCCTTCAATCTCCTAATGCAGACTCATGCCAATAACTCTCTACCAAGTTTCCTGGTGGCACTTCTTTATCCCTCTTTTCCATGACTTCCACCTTCTTAGAGTGAGCAGCTACTGGACCTTCTAGCTCTGTGGCCTACAGACAGCCATGGTGCATTCTCCCACATCTCATCTTGTAAACCCACCTGGTAAGCTTACCTAGTTGATTATGATTCCCTAGAAAAACCATCATTTATACCATGGTTTGGATGACTATTCATGGTAATATTTTTTAATTTAAATTTTCACTTTTGTTTTTGATCATATCTCATATTTTAAGAAAGAAAGACAATAGGGGAATAATGACTCTTGATTATTATTTTTTCTATGTTCTAGGAGAAATAAAGATAAGTTCACTTTGTAATACATTAGCAAGTCCTACCTCTAAAGCAATTTTGTACTAAACTGAAGAAAAAGACCTTTCATTTGACCAAGAAAATTAAAAGATAGCTACAAAGCAAAAAAAGAAGACTAGATTTTCAAATAGTCTTGCCATATAGCTTTTATATACACCATGCTCATTTACATTATGTAGATAAACTATAGAAAAATAAATGAGAAATTATGATTATAAGGGTTTTGTTTTATTTTTTAATTCTGTCCCAGTCCTAGAAGGAATTTTTTATGCTGTCCCAATCCTAGAAGAGGCATCTGTTACCTATGTTCAATCTAATTTGCATTGAAATCTGCCATGTGGTAACCTCTAATAGCAAGGAATGCTGATAAATGCAGTCATGTAATATTCCCAGAAGGTAGAAGAAGTAAGCCTTAATAAATAATATCTGTCACTAAATGATAAAAGGGAAAATGAAAGTTTAGAAAAAAAAGTGCGCATTATTTTATATTGCTTTGTAAGTTTTACATTTTCTTCATAATAGAGTCTTGTTTTTTCATTCTATTGTTCTCTCTTTATTCCTTTACACTCTCATCAGCATAGAATTAAGCTACAAATTAATGAAAAACAAACAAATTCTATTTAGGAGTCATTTAAGGATGACAGTTTGGTTGGAAGAGCAGTGAGAAGTTATTTCCTGAAACTTTAGAGAGCATAATTCCACCATTTCACTAGATTCCATTGTCATTTGAAGTGGCATGGTGAGTGAGGAGCCTTATAGATTTTTTAAAAAGTTTATTGAAAGTCTCCAAGTCCCCTCCTTGTTCTCATATTTCATTTGCCAATGAGATAGACATGTCATAATTCATGAATTCACATGCTCATTCCAGTTTTTGCAAATGCTGTGACTCTAGCAAGTGCATCGATTTTTCAAACATTTAAATCTAATGATGCTCCACAAAACCTTTAGTTTGGCAGATGCTTAACGTTTGCTATATTAAGAGGTAAACAAAATATTTTCAATGCTTCTTTCATTCACTTATCACATGAATCAAAATAAATATAAAACAGTGTTTGTAACTGGAACTATACCAATTTGCACAACCACTAACATAAAAGATCTTTATTTTAATATAGTTAGAATGTGATTATCATGATCTACCATTTCTTTTTGGCGACCTTATGACAAAGTAAATTTTAGTAGTTACTATTTTGAGTGACCTTGAAAGAGTTCAATAATTTTAAAAGAGCATTAAAATTCTAATGATTTATAAAAAAAATCGTGGGGAAGCCACACATCTCCATTATTATTATATTATCAGTAAGCATATGACTTCAATTACTGCTAAGTCCTAAAATTATAGACAGAAGTGGTAGCACTTGAATAAAGAGGAGTAATTACTATAAGTCAAATAGGATCCTTCTTTTTTGCAGTTAGTATGTAGATACTACTGTTTTGTGAGTGTCAAATATTTTAGTGCACAATTTTATATACTATGTTAAATTTATGGCAGCTTAATCCACCATTTGTTTCATCAAATATTTCAAAATATGTAGTTGGGAATAATAAATCACAGAATTGCAAAATAAAGATTTTAATATATAAATTATTTAAAAAGCAAATGTGTTAAATTGGTGAACAAAAAGATTAGGATGTTTCTGTATGCTGGAAGTGGTCAGCAAAATCTTTCTGCAATTTGAACTGATTATCAGCATTTACAGATAATTTACATTTGGTCATTAGAGGGGAAGGAGAACTGTATCCTAGGAAAGGAAAAGATCTGTGAATAAAAGTGTGGTACCATGAAGATTGAAAGTGGATTTGAAAGAAATGTTAATTTAGAACAATTTGTTTATAATTGACTCATGCTCAACCTAAACCAATACACAGAACCTATACAGAGAACTCAACCTGTACAAAAAGAAATTTATTAGCTTGCCTAACTGAGAATTTTAATCTAAATTCAGGACAAAAACCATATAGTTAGACTGTTTCTCTTTCATGTTTGAAAATCACTTCTTTATATTAATTAGCTTTATTTTCTAATACATTCAGTCTAAGCAGTAGGAAATAAAAAGATTTACAGTGTTTCTCAATAAGGTCAACATTGAACCTAAACATTTCATTTGATTTGGTTCTCATTCAATTCTGTTTGTAAACAGTATTGAGGAAAGAATTAAGTTTGTGAACCAAGAGATATATATCATACTATTTCTGAAATTTGACCACTCCTTGATTCCCTTGCCAATTACTTAAATAGCTCATGTGATCTACATAATATACTGGCATGGATTAGTCTTTGCTATTGGTCTCATCTCTCAAGAGTCAGTAGGAAAGACCTCACTTGAATTGTATGAAATAGTTTGAACACGGAGGGATAGCATCATTTACCAGAATAAGAAAAGAAAGACATACTGCAAAAGAATGAAGCAGGCTATTCTAGTGACAGAAATACGTAACACATGAAACTTTCAAGGTGAAGGAAGTGTTTCAAAGAGACTTTGTCAATACAGGAGGAAAGATTGTGAAAGATTTTAAGAGTAAATTAGCTTTGTTATAATTTCTTTGAATGACCCCTGTGACACCTATCTTGAATGCCTTATGGAGGAAAGGTTAATTTACCAAGGGAAACAAAAGAGAGAGGAATAAGGAATATGTAATAGCAAAAAGATAAATTTCAAGGTTACTCCATAAGTCTAAGGATGATGTTATAAGTATCTGACCTTGGTTGATGCCTGTGGGAATAATGATGTGAATATTTATGTGAAAGTTTGCAATAGGAATATTGATATGTTTGGTAAATGGACAGAAGAATTAGAGAGAGAGAAAATATTTAAGGAAAAGTGTAGAAAATAATTAATATGAACAAGAGTAAAGTGGCATTTTAGGAGTAACAAATAATGAACTTCCTATTTTTTTCTGAGCCTCAATATTTTATCTAAAAGCTAGGCGTGTCTTTACATAGAATTATTTTATTTTCATTTGTAGACTCACTGCATCACTTCAGTTTTGTTTATTTCAGGATTTTTGACTTGCAATTATCAAGAATTATGCTAGATTTGTATAAAAGTAGACTGAAAATCATATTAGTTTGAGGGAAATCAGAAGAAATTAAAATTCTGTGTATGACATATACACACTCATCTTGTCATTTATACACATTATTTTGACAGAGTATATAATGTAGGTCCCTTTGACAAAATAATGACAATGAAATGAAGCCCTCTCATCCATTAGAATTGTTTGAAGATTAATTGAATATATGTGCAAGCATTTTGAAGTTTCAATTCTGTTATCATTATTAATTTTCCATTTTATTCCATAATTCTGCTACACCATGAAATGCGTAGGTAGTGATGAGTTAATGGCTGAGATGGAGACTTCAATCTTTTGTACTTTATCATAACAATTAACAAACAGACTCTACTCTTCTTTTTACTCAAGGTAGATATATTCAAGATATTATATATTTATAGGTTTTTTTCAAGTAACAGGAATAAAGTGAAGGCAGGAAGGAATCTAGTCTGATTAAAATGTGTGTGAATAACTACTAATTGAGACTATATAAAATAAAATCAAATGAGTGTAAGATTTTCCATATTTCAGACCGTCTATTGCAGAGCATTTATTGATACTCTGCTTAGAATATGGCTATATTCCCTGTTTCCTTTTCTGTGGAGCATTTTGGACAAAAATGAGCAGGCAGATTTGAATTTCTTGGGTTCTATAATATTTATACGTGCTTTTCTGAGTGAAAATCACTAATTAATTTGATATGGTAACACAAAAGCAGTTTTGAGATTTCAATGACTGAGGTTAATTTGACACTTAGAATAAGTGGGCTTATTGTTGATTAATCTGCATGTTTTGCCTGATTTTGAACGCTAAAGAATTATATAGAGAGTAAAAATCCAACAGCAAATTTTCTCTACCTGACTGTAGAGAATTGTTCATATTTTCATTATTGCAAATATTGTTCAATACGAGTTTAAATTACTATGAAATGTAAGGAAACATACAAAGTAGCAACACTTTTGAACACAAATTGTATACAAACACAGATATATTTGTGATGCTTTCTGAAAGAACTCACACTAGTATAGAAACCATTCCTGCAGTATTAGAGCTACAAATCTGAATGCCTTAAAAGTTTTTGAAGATTTGCCTTTGTTGCAGGACATTTTCCTCTTGTATACTTTCCTCTTCTCTTTCATTTCTATCATTTGCTAGGTACCCAAAGGTGGTTCTTTCTATGTATTTTTTATGTGCATAGTATCTTAATCCACCTGGCTACATGGAACTAGTATTTACAGACATGAAACTTTGTTCTGATTATTATAATCCTTTCAGCTTCAATGGAAGAGCAAATGGGGGAGCACTAAGTGAGGTAAGATCAGGTCAGTCTTGGAAAATGTATTCTAATAAATGAATTTTGAAATGTAATCCCATAATTTCAGGGTCGCAATGATTCAAGCTTAAAAAGAAAATTAATGATGAGTTTCCATTCTGTCCCCAAAATGTTCACAATTTTGAAGATACTGAATCATCTAAGCATATAATGAAATAAGAATTTTAAGGTTCTAGTAGACAGTCACTGAGTCAAAGTCTCTCTTACATCCCTGCTCCCTGCAGGTAAGAAATTTTGTCAGACCAAGAGTTTAACCACAGTTTCTTTATATCAAAACTTGAGCTAACTTACTAACTATATTTGTAAATCTGTGGATATGTGTGCTTACTATAAGAACAAACTATGGGCTGAAATCCTAAGTGCCCACAGTTTTTAAAAAAGTTGCACCAAAATCTTACACTATGCTATGGGGATTAGAACATATAAATTATAAATTAACTAACTTATTGACTTGCATCATAAATAAATTTATTAGTATTAGATGCCAATAACTACACATAGCCTAAAGAAAAACAAAGCTGATAGATAAAAAGATTTTCATAATCAAGAACAAATCTCATTACTAATAAGTTTGATGTTAAGCCCCTATAAGTCACCACAGCAATGGTTATTGTATATATCAATAGAAATAGTTAAATATAATTACTTTAGAGTACATATACATATGCCTCACTATATAGGACATGTACATAGCTATCACTGTATCTATGAATATGCATCTACACATATACAGAGTCCACCAAAAATGTATACCTCAAGAAAAGAAACATTTGTATAAATATTTTAATGTGAAATTTATTGGAACATCATGAGATTAATATAAGTTACCTTTGGCCTTTACAATTTCAAAAGATGCTCAAAGTAGTGGCCATTAGTTTCCAAAATTTATTAGTACAGTGAAATGCTGAAGTGTGTATATAAGTTTTTGGTGGTCTCTCTATATCTTTATACATCTACATAAAATAGATTGGAATAGAAATATAAATGTAGATTTACATGTTGAGAGAGATAACATACTATGTGCTTGTGTGTCTATATAATAAGAGGTTAGAATAGTATTCTTTTCAGCCTAAAATATCTATTTTTCATGAAACTAGCGTAAGAATAAATATTCCAATGAAATATGACTATGTTATAGACAGAATTTCTCAATGAACTTTCTAAGGTAGAAAATGAAAGCAATAACATGACCTCTTTGATTCACAACTAATTGTAATGTGATTAGAAGTAGACAATCATGTCAGCCAGGTTCTTCTTTTTGCAAATGAGTGCTTGTTCTGAGAGTTACGACTGAATAATAGGAAAAAAGAGGAGCATAGGAAAGAGCTAGAAATGAATGAAAGTAACTCCAACTCAAAACAAATGATCAAGGTGAATGGTCACATGCTTTTTCATCCCCTCTGTGGCACAACTTCTTGAGGTCAGCCCCATTGACATGATTTAATTGCAAGAGTTGAAATTTTAGTCATGATCTGACAATCCTAGCCGGTCACAGGACCACACTTATGGCCATTTTAAGGGACAGAAAGTGACCAACACCAAGTGATACCAATTAGCAATATGTTTCAGGGCAGATTTAGATCTTCGAGTTGGATTCTCAAACTATGAGTCAGTTCACTACATATGTAGGCTACTGCTTTATTTTCACTAAAAGTAATTAAACATATCAATTTATGCTACTTTAAATTTGGTTCCAGTTATATTATGTCAGTCCTGGATTAAATATATTATGAAAGCTGGAATTTTCTGTATTTTGATATGTGGTAATTACATGGAACCCCCCCCGTCTCTTTCTGTGTGTGTGTGTTTGTGTGTGTGTGTGTGTGTGGTACTATCTTCGTTACTTTTCACTCGTTGCTGAGACAAAACACCTGATACCCAAAATTAGGGAAGGAAAGGCTTATTTAGCTTACAGTTTTTGGAGATTTCAGTTCATAATCAGCTGACTCCAAGGTAGAGTGGCATGGCACTGGGGCAACACTTCAAGGCAGCAGCCAAGCAAAAAGCAGCCAGAGTAAAAGGGGCAAGAGCAAGCCTCTTCTCCTCCCTTATATTGTACATAGGAATCCCCCCCACCCCAGGGTGGGTGTAGCATTCACAAATCTCCTTGCTTCCTCTTGCACAGGATGAGGATATTTACAAAGAATGAACCCTGACTCCCTGCTGAGTCTCTCAGTTAAACTTCTGACCTTCTCAAATTGACCCAATGAACAGGTAACTGCTTGTACTGTACACCCCAGGATATAGAGCTGCTGAGTTACTTAATGACGTTTCTAGACTTCTCAAGTTGACACAATGTATAAACCATAGCAGGTAGTTTAAGTAATGGTCAACTTATAATACTCAACTGAATTCAGTGTGGTTCTGGGTGTGGAAGGTCCATCTGAGCATTTTTTACAACAGCATAAAAAGAGAACTGGAGGGGAAGAAGGTGTGCTGTTGATTCTCCTGGAGGATCTTGTAACACTAGTTTTCTTGATACAATATCAGCTGTTCTCATTGTAGGAGGAACTCAGGTTCTCGCTGTCTCTACAGATGGCTGTAGTTCTTTTCAAAGGAGCTCTGATCCTCACCTTGAGTGTCCCTTCCTGGGTCCAGTGCAGATATCTCAGCCTGATGGCACAGATCCTTCATTCCACTGGTGCAGACTTTCTAGCTTCCACCACTGACCTTTGGGTCTTCCCAGTGTAGATCCTTCATACAGACTTGCATGAGACATTGTGTTGGGCTCTAGGTCTCCAGCTGGACTCTTGGAGGACATTGCAATGTGCTCTAGGTCTTCTGCTGGAGTCATGCAGGACAATGCCTTGGGATCTAGGCCCTCACCTGAATTCTTTGCATCACTAGTGTATGGAAAGATCTCCTGAACTCTTTTGCATTTCATTCTTTGGGTGAATACTTAAAACAATCCTATAAATTATGTGTCCCCTATTAACTGTTTTTCCTTGTAAACCCTGACTGACTACAACAGCATGCATGTGTCTGAAACTGAGTTTTAAAGCTAATTCATTTCATACCATTTATATGAAATATTTTGCACATCAAAATATTTAAAACTCTTTTTAAAAGAAAAACTTTTAACTGAAGGAGTTTGATGATGAAATAGTAAAGAATAGTGTGGTACAAAGAAAATAGTACAGAAATGATTAAGATCATGTAATGTCTTTTTTTAAAAGACTGATCTTTATAAAGCCCTTTTATCTCTCTTGACCTTGTTTCCAAATCTTGAAATAAATGAACTCTAAATTCTTTTGAGTCCTGTTCCTGCCTCTGTTCACTACAAAATTTTGATTAAACAATTACCAAACTCAATTTTATGTAAGAGTAATGTTGCCCCAAACCCATTCTTTAAGCAACAGAAGTACTGAATTCTTCTATGCTGTGTTCTACAATTTCATGATTCCAAATTTGAGTTTGAATTACTTCTTTTAGAATACAGTCTATATTTTTGCATGAACAAATCAAACACTATGATTACATATTGAAGAGTTTCCTAAAACTCTCTTACAGTTTGTCAGTAACTGGACATAGCATATATTGTGGGATGCTTAGCCTTTCCTCTAATCCTTGTAAGGTAGAGTCACCTTCCTGATGAAAAGAAGATAACTATTTGTCTTTTATGGTATTTAAAGCAATGAATGAATAGAATAGCCAAGACAGAAAATTCATTAAGTGTTAGGGTGTTTGTTCATTTATTCATGAACTCATCAAGTGTTTAAAGAACACCAAGCTTAGACTCAGGGAGTGAGAAAATAATTTGGAGTTTCAACAAAGAATGTTACTAAAGGTGCCCTCAAATAGCTTACATCAAATATTGACAAAAAGAAATATAAAAAAGAGTTACAAAAATTTAGCATGTATCCTATTACTTAAATAAGCATAGGAAATAAATGGAAATATTTATTAGACCTATAGTTATGCTTACATAGTTTACTTTAGAAATAAATCCATTGTGTTATTTTCAGAGCATTTTTGTCAAATTATATTCACAAAAAAATAGAACATCTACATTCTCAAATAGCTAGTTAGTTGGCAAAATAAGCTAATCATGCAGACTCTTAAGTCATGTTGCAAATAGATAGGCCTAAATCATGTTAACATAAAAGTCATTTAATCCAAATTATTATAAAAATTATCAACAATAGTTTCAAATATCATTACCAGCTCTATTAGTTGACATTTCATTTGCTTATCAGAAATATCTTTAACTTTACAACCAGAATGTATAATTTTGTGTGCACTTAAGATAATCTGAATTTTTTATTTTAAAGAGAAAAAATGATAAACACATCAAAACCGAATTTCACAGGTTAGTAGGACAAATACAATCTGTTCAAAAGAAAAGACAAAGAGAATCTGTTTTGTTGTTTTTGTTTCGTGTGGCACTAGGAATTGAAATCACAACCTCGCGCCTGCCAGACAGGCACCTAAGCCACTGAGCCAAACTTTGGACCCTAGTTTTTTGTGACAGGGTTGCAGTGTGTAGCTCAGGCTGGCCTTGCGCTCGCGTTGTAGCCCAAGTTGGCCTCAAATTCACTACGCTCCTCCTACCTCAGCTTCCTGAGTGCTGGAATTAAACGTGTGCGCCACCATGCCCAGCAAAGTGAATCTGTTTTTAAAGAGGCAAATAGCAATTCAGATACTGGGATTTTGTTAAGATTATTAATATTTTATGTTATGTTATCAATGCGTGTAACTGCATTATAACACGTATATGAAAGCATACAAGGAAATATCATAAATATTACACAATACAGCATGCTTGAAAACTGAGAAAAAATGATAGGTTTTTGTGGCAAAAAAGAGCTCTCTGTTCATTGTATGTAGTTGTGCTTATCACTTCTGGACACTGTGAAACTTGGCTTCCTGGGGTCAAATTCCAGGGGAAATTAAAGATGAAGTATTGAGGATCTGGCCAAGAGCCCTGATTACCTGTGTTAAGCATACAGTGAGAAGAGACAAAATGAAACAAAACAAACAAACAAACAGAGACAAGTTCAGTAATACATGATAAGTGACTGGGAAGTCTATGTCTCCAGATGGGACAAGAGAGCAACACTCCAAAACAACCGCTATTTATTGGGTGTATACAGTGATAGGTGGGGCTAGAGAAATATTCAAATTTGGTGAAGGACTCAAGAGGTCCATGACTCAATGGGCAAGAATAATCTTGGGATGACTCAAAATGGCAAAGATGATCTTATGCTAAGAAGGATCTTGCCCTGGAGTGTTTTTTCTAAATTTAGTGGCTTTAGTTTCAGACTTAGGGGATGAGAGAGGAAGACTCAACCCTAAAGAATCAATGGGAAATCTCAAATGGGTGGTACTGTTAATCCTAAGCCTCCATTTTATCCCTTAGGGAAGTAAGCAAAATTAGCCATTATGAATTTGTGGTCCCCAACAATGAAGAGCTACTGCATATAATGAACATTTCAAATTAACTTTAATGTAAAATTATTTGAGGTGCATGATTTTGTCAAGGAAAGAGATACATGATTATTGCAAACAATGAATCAAATACATTTTATAAACTGTTCTGTCTAAAAAAAAAGGTCAATTTCATGTATGAGAAATGGGGCCTCAGTCTGAGCATTACAAACATTCAATTTTTTTGACATATTTGAGCATTTCAAATACATAGCTGTGTCAATAAACACACATCCACTTCATACTCTTAGCTGATTTTCTGTCATATTGTGCTCTTTTTAATACTTTAAGATCCCACTCACAACCCTGCTGTAATTCTCTGTTATGGTTTAAATCTAAAATATCTCTTCCAAAGGTCCATGCACTCTGAATAGGACTTTTGGGGGCACTACACTTATCAATCCACTGAAGCATTCAGAGCTGAATGTGCTGTAAGAAAGTGGAATCTGGTCACAAGAGGTGGGTCAGTAGGTCCATAGCCTTGATGGGTATAGGTTTTCCTCCACACCTCCCTTCTATGCTTCCACACTTCTGGGACAGAAACAATTTTCCTCCTCCAGGCCCTTCCACCATGGAGACAACTGACTACAGACTGACTCTCTGAAAAACCAGGAATCAAATTAAAATTCTTCTCCTTTGAATTGTAGGTGTCAGGTATTTTGTCCAAGTGACAAGAAAGTGACTGAGAGGTTTTCTAACAAATAGGATGGGCATTCATTGAAATGTGATACTCTACAGTATTCATTAGTCTCTAATTTAAAAATTCATTTGGTTATTAGCTATACATTATTTATTTAACATAAATGATCAATATAAGTGAAATATTAATTTTCAGAAAATAGTTATTCAACTCAGACATAGGCATAATTTTGGAAATATATGACAGAATAAGCAACTGGAAACTCATCACACTTGCAAACTAAATACATTACTTGTCAAATGAATGAAAAAAATAAATGAATTAAAAATGAATGTAATTTTAACTTTTTATGGATAGTCTGACATAATGGTTCAACATACCGTTTTTCAGCTTTATAATAGTGCAAGTGATAAGTATTCATTGGAAATGGTAGTTGAATTTTAAATTTTGATCTTTTCCCAGGCAATAATATGCTATTATATCTTATAGTTGGATACATAGAATATCCAACTGTAAGATCATATAACAGTTCTGAACATTGTTAAGTAGGCTAAGCTAAGCTGTGGTGTTCAGTAGGTTCCATGTATTCAATACATTTTTGATCTAGCTATATTTTCATTTAACATGTGTTTATCATCATAAGTTGAGTAGTGTCTTTACTATTTATGCAATATACACACATGAGAGTGAACAACACTCAGTTTATTTTCAAAACTAATCACATCCAAGTAATAACTCTTCACAGTAAAAGTAAACTAACGAGTAGTCCTAGAAAACTATCAAATGTTCCTTTTCAGTAAATACTGTATCTCCAAGGAAACTCATCTTGACTAACCAATGAAAATAGTCATAGCACTTTTTGATGATTAAGATTATGATTGCAATTACCAAATCTGGAGAAATTCAGAAACCCTGTCAGCACTTACTTCCTTTAATATAAATTTGTGTGGTGCCTCTAAATGAAGTATGAATTTCATAATGGAGCAGAGTCTCTATATTTGAGACAAGTACTTTAGGAGATTTCCAATTGTAAATTATCTAAAATATTGATAGTTTATATTCTTGTGTCAGAAACCATGGCAAACACATTCTTAACCACTGTTTTCTGTATAATTCTCATGACAGGTTTATGAGATAAACAAGATACCAAATTAAATGCAAGGGAATTCAGGGTCAGAAAAATGTTTGACTTCCTTACAATCATAGATTTATTTGGAGGTGGAGTTAGGATTAAAAGTAGAATTCACCACAGTTTAGATACCTTAATTCTTTTCTAACTCATTTCCATGTAGTATTTATGTCATGCTTAAGAATAAGATCACATGTATGAGGCAATTGATTATTGCCACTAAACAGATATAACTAAAGCAGTATTTAATATTTAATAGTTGTATCCTCTAATGAATTAGACAGTGTCATGTAATTATATATAGCAGAAGAGAAAATATTCCATTTTAATATATTCTGTATTAGTTTCTCTCTGTGTTATTGTATCTCTATATTAATATGACATGATTGTTGTCATTGCCTAAATGTAGCTACTGCCATTTTGAAGAGACAATGATTTGATTCAATTCATTTCACGTATCTATTTCTTGAAGTTTTTTATACTACCAGGCTTCATGAAGACTTTAGGTGGGGATTCACTTTTTGGAGTGCTTAATATTTTTAACATTGTAGTTAAAAAAAATTGCTCAAATTTAATTTATCAAGTTCCAAAAAAAATTAGTTTTGCATTTTACTGTACCATTTTTGCCTAATGCATTTGTGTAGTCAAAACACAACTTCTGAAATACAGAGATACCTTGAAACTAGAAAACTATGTATTTTGACAGCTCATGTTTAGAGAATATAAGATATACTAATGTCAAATGAGAATAAGACCATAGGTATATTTCTTTTTCTAAGGTATAGAAAAATAATATTTATATATGGTATAATTACTTATTGCTGAAAAAAATCTAAAATAGAAGGTTGCAACTTCTTAAGGAAACACTTTTACATTTCTGCAAATGTTTTTTATCAAACTTTTGGAAAAATATTTATCAATATTTTCAATTAGTGATTGAGCAACCAAAACTCACAAATTGAAACTGTGTGCCATAGTAGACACTGAAATGTTATGTCTTAAAAATATAGTTATTTTTTTCTTTCCGCACCATGCATCACGAAGGAACGGTAAATACCTCTGTAAAATATGTATGAAAACTATATATATAAATTATATATAGTAATTCATGCCAATACCTTTCAAGTATATTAAATATTATAACAATCATGTTATCAATTTTCTTCCAAAGAAGTGTTAAATTAAAATGAGCACACCATTTTTATTCATCACTTTCACATTGCTGGAACAAAATACCCAACATCCTCAATTTAAAGCTGTACATGTTTATTTGGCTTATAGTATCAGAGAACTCGGTCCATGGTTGGCTAACCCCAAGGCAGAAATAGCATAGTGAAAGGACGTGGTAAAGGAAAGCATCTCAGTACCATGCAGTCAAGAAGAAAAGAGAGGGAGATCCAGGGACAAGAAGACACACTTCTAGATCACACTAGTACCCATCTCTTCCATCCAGACTCACCTTCTAACAGTGTATGTAACTATGAATGCATCAAAGGATTAATACAATGATAGCTATGACGCCCCGTGATCAAATCTCCCTCCAAAAGGTCCACCCTTGAAAACATTAGGGGACATTTTGGATCTAAGCTGTAACATATTTATAACTCAAAATATCTTTTAAGTACATCTGAAAGAAATTTTTTTTTTGCTAGAATTCTCTAAGGATAAGAAGATACACTTTCCATTATTTGTCTATAATTACCTATGTGTTTCATAGATCTTAAATTGAAATAAACATTGAATATTTTTAATGTGAAAATTTGAAGCTTCACAACATATTTGATTTTGTATAATTGAGTATCTAGAACACTTTAAGACATTCTCAATTTCCACAAATATTTCTGCTAAATATGATTCCTATACTAAAATATGAAATTGTTGTGCTTGCAAATGATAATAGAAGGATTCATATTCCAATGAAAATTGGAAAACTATTACAAATAGTATGATGAAATATTCTAATGTCCAATAAATAGATGAAATTTTGAATATAATTGATGATCAGGCATATTAAAACGACAACAAAATGACATTTGAAAAGTTTTAGGAATTCTAACATTAAAAAATGCCCTAGTTCTTGCGAACTTGGATAGTCAGTTTTGAGGAAGAATAAAATAATATAACTCAGCATTTCATATGAAATTAAACATATATATATAACATAGCTCTTTGACATTTACAAAGAAGAATGAAAATGAAAGCATTCTTTCATATGACTTGTATAGGCAACAGAATAACTTCAATGTAATAGTCAAAAACTAGAAACAACCAAAATGTCACTCAAGAAGGAACAACTGGGATAGGGCAAAGGGGAAAAGGAAGAAGGGGAAAGATTATATAGGTATACATATATATATGTGTGTGTGTGTGTGTGTGTATATACATATATATATATACAAAATAACTAATATATATATACAAAATAACTAACTGTTCTACTAATCTGTTAGTTTATTAGAAAGAATGGTTTGTGCTTTCATTATTTGATTGTTTGATCAATTTTTCATGCCCAAATCTTGTAACCTGAACAACTACTTCTAAGATAACAATATGCATTATATTAGCTAGTGCTAATTTACTACTATTTTTTTGGAATTCTGCATCATTTCTATCCTTTGTCTGTTTTGCTTTTTAAAATGAAAAAAAAGTTAAATGTCCCTCAAAAAATTTATACATGAAAGTACAGAGTGAAAAAATTACATCAGCATAAAAGTAGTAACTTGGTACAAAAATTTTACTTAAGGCATAAGAGTCAGTAGTTTTACTTAAATTTCTTCTACCGGAAGGATAACATGATCTATCATGGCACAAATCAAAATGGTAGTGCGCTCTGTGGTAGGGAGCTTATTAGGAAAGGTGCATGAGGAAAATTGTACATTGAATTGAATCATTTTGCATTCTGACTGTGTACAATTTACTCAATCATACATTTGCTGAACTCATCAAATGCTGCACTACAATGTGTGCATTTTACTGAATTGACATTATACCTCAATATTAAAAATGTTATAAAGTATTACTATTTGTTTGCAATGTACTGATATTCACTGCAATAGAATTACTTAAACTCTCTAAATTAGGTTATGTATTGAAAATTATTGTTAATCAGTTATGGCCTATTTCACAGAGCCATGTCTAGTTTCAGGTTTTGTTTTTACAACACGAAGTTGCAATACACATTACTTTTCAATTTTTATGTTCATGTCTTGATCATATTTTTAAATGCTGTAATTCTTTTTTTCATTCTATCATGAATCTTTTCCTGATATATATGATCAAAGAAATGGAATTTTTCACTCAAATTATATTTATATTTGAAAAATTAATAACTGATTAAAGTATTTTGGTCTTTATCTCTTATCAATTTTAAGAGTTCTTTGATTATTATTAATGTTTTATCAATGAAGAGTCTTCTCTTAAGTGACAGGAATCAAGTGTTCAAATTGTTTATTACCATATATCAAACAACTTTCCTCTTATTCCTCACTGTCATTTGGATAACTAGGCCGAGCGATTTTTTGAGGGGAGGTCTTTCATGTACTAGGATGAGAGTCAAGTTAAGAACATTTAAAAACTTTAATGGAGCCATTCAATATGACTAGTTAATTCATAGATGGGATACCAGAATAATTGTGGGTCAGGATATCAGAGCATTTCTCTTTCTCACTTCTAGTATGGCTTTACATATCCACAACTTAGGTTTTCTCAAGATATGGTGATCTCAAAGTAGTTGCATCCTTTTCAAAGTAACCAGCTTTTCCAGGACCAAGTAGTTTTAGAAATTCCAAGCTTCAAGATTACGTAAAAGCTAGCCTTAGAATCCAGATAGGATTGATTCTGTGACATTCTTTTGGTCGTAATCCATACATAATATCAAACTGAATTAAGAGAAGGAATTCAGACAATGTCATGAAAACGGGGAGGGATAGTATATTAATTTCACTTTAAGGAACACTGTCTACCACTCAGATTTTCAACTGCCATAAATAATCAGTAATTTATATTATTGCTTATTTTTGCCTACTTTTTTACTAGCTCTCTAATGAAAGTTCTCTTCATGAAATTGATCAGTTGCATTTCGTTTTCATGGTAGTCTCTGCCTTGCAAGAAAATAAGGAAACTGATATTCTCACTTTTGCAAAAACTTTGGTTCCTCAAATAGATTTGAGTGAATAACACCGCAGTCAAGGTAAATTACCTATAGAATATCCCTGAGGCAGGGACTATCCTAGAAGCACAGAAGTTAACTAGCAGCTGGAGCGGAAAAAACAAGAAAATGAGTGTCAGGTGATATACAACCTAGTAAACACCGCTATAAAAATTCTTCCTTTTACTGCTGTAAGACACACAGTTGAGGAGAATTTTGAGGAAAGCCTCAAATATTGATGGTGGTGCAATACTATAAATGGTATTAATACTACTATTGAACAGCCGGGCGTGGTGGCGCACGCCTTTAATCCCAGCACTCAGGAGGCTGAGGTAGGAGAAGCATTGTGAGTTCGAGGCCGGCTTGGGCTACAACGTGAGCACAAGACCAGCCTGAGCTACATAGCGCGACGCTGTCTCAAAAAACTAGGGCTGGGAGTTTGGCTCAGTGGCTTAAGCGCTTGTCTGGCAGTTGCGAGGCCGTGAGTTCAATCCCTGGTGCTGAAAAATAAAAATACTACTATTGAATACAAACTTTATTAGAATAGTAAATTCAGTTATTCATATCTTATCCAACAAAAATAACTGAAAAACACTACTTGATTTTCTCTTTTATAAGAAGTTTGTGAATTATAATAGTGAACTTTAACATTATACCTGGTCCTAAGTGTATTCTACTTACAGTTTGTAGATGCCACAAAAATACATGACATATATTTGGCATTGGAAGAATATAACATTTATCAGATTGGGCAGTTATTATAAATTCTTTCGTATGTGCTCCTTGGCTCTAGCTCCACCTAGATATTTAATTTTATTTGAATAAAAAATTAGTGAAGCAATACTGACAACCATATAGCTAGTGTGTTGAGTGGCTAATGGATAAAAACAAGGCAGTAACAGTATTTCAAATCATGCAGAATTAAACAAATTTATTTGAAATACTCTGTAACTATCTAAATAGGTACCATAAAATATAGAAAATACTTTGAAATAAATATTTGGCATATATAGCTGTAACTGTGTTGTATATTAACAACTTCAGTTGGCCTTTGCACTGGTTTCCTGAGGTCGCTCTCAAAGTCTTTGGAATTCTCCTGATGATAAGATTTTTAAACACAGTGAGTCCCTTGGCCCAAACCTGTGTTTTCACTAATAAGGTGATTCAGGATAGGTTAGAGAGACTAACCATGTTATTACAGCAGGTTAATATTGATCCTGGCAATATTATTCTGATTTCTGAGCAAAGAGAGGGGCTGGAGATAAACTAACAAGTGACCAGCGATTCAATAAATTACAGCTAAACACTTATCATGAGTGAAGTATGATATTAATTTATACCAGACACATTTGTGTCTTTCTAAAATGTCAGAATTTGCCTAGTTCAACTTTGAATGCAGACAGTTTTTAAAAGATCAGCTTAAAGAATGCATCACCTGCAGTGGAAGTGGAGCTGAACCACCTGGTGATATTCTTGTGCAAATCTTATGTCCAATAGGTGACCCAGCAACAGGGTCACCGATGCCAAACGCATGTACAAAGTGTCCTGCAGCTGTCAGGGATCGATCTCCCCAGACCACGATCATGCAGGCTATTAGCTCAAGGGTGCTTGGGTCTTGCATGAACACTACATAGATTGGAGTGTAAAAATACATGCATTCTTTTATTTAAATTAAAAAATTAGTGAAACAATACTGGCAACCATATAGGGTTCTATAACATGGAGATCGTATCACTTGTATTACAATTCAAGCGCCCTACAAAATCCCTTAAAAGTTTCCAGACAAACATATTTTATGAGCATTCTGTTCAGGACCTCCTTCCAGGTAGTAGGAGCTGTGCTTTCTTGCCTTTATGTCATTTAAATACGTTTGTCATTTCCTTGCTTGTATATCTTTCAAATAAATTTACTTATACTCTGCCTCCTCCACTGTTGGTTATATTTTTTGTCATTATGAGACAGGACCCTGATCTTCTGATATCACCTTGACATGCCATTGCCCCTGTAATTCTGATTTAATTCAACCAGCTAATTTTTTTTATTGGCATCAACAAGTTATTCATCAGTTTGTGCCTGTGGCTGTACTGGACAGATAGTGCTTGTGTATTAACAGAGTCATTGTACCGTGCATGTGTACTCAAAATAGAGTAACTCAGGTCAAACTATTGCCCTATAAAAAGGAGTAATTCAGGGCTAGGCATAGACTGAAAGCTGTTGTTCTGTACAAAATAGAGTAACTGAAAGCACAACACAGCCCTGCTCTGCTGACAATACTGAAACACTAATAAACTGTCTTGAGCGATAAGACTTCAGTAGTTTCCTGTTTGGTGATATGCAACAATGTGTCAAGAAGGTGACATACCCTGACAACAAGAGACATCACATTTGACACCCTTCCAGGCCTCATCCTATAATCATTTTTATTTTTATTTTTTGGTTCCGATTTATGTCTGTTGTAACAAAACTGCAGTCTTAAGTATAGTGCTTTCTCAGTTCTGCTAGTTATTCTAGTGAACTATCAATTTTGAGGGGTTGGAAGAAACCTCAAATTTGTAGTCAATGGCCAGAAGTGGTGTTGGTAGTTGTTTGAAGTGAGGACGGGCAGTTTTGTGAATACTGTCAAACTCTGAGTACTTAGTGTGGGTATTGAATTGTCTCAATACCCAAGGGTCAAAAGTTGTCTAAAAGAAAGTGTAAGTCCCTCTAAAAAATGATAAATCAGAAAATACCAATTTATTAGTTTTCAAAAATTTTCACTTAATAGCCATTAAATTTAAAAGACTCTATTTTGCAAATAGCAAAATAATAGTTTTGAAATTACATTCATAGTATTATCCAACCCTGATGGAATTTGTTGCAATATATTTTTGATTTTCTGAAAATAGTTGTGTGATAAGAAATTATTTATGAAAATATTTTGAATCAAAACTTTCAGAATTTTCAGAACAAGTTTTCATCATTATGCAATAAATCAACTGATAGCACTGAAATATTAAAAAGTATATAAATTGCTAGTATGCTTGAGAATTATAACATTCTTGTCCAGTTGGATTTTGCCATTAAAAATAAACATATTTTGTGGTATCAAGATGAACATTTGCTGTTTATTCAATAAAATTTTTAAATGCTTGCCGGAAATTGTTTTCTTGGGATAACAGAGAGCTAAATCTTAATATAAATGATAGAATATTTAATTCTTTTTTGTGCTTTTTGAGTTCATATCATTTTCTTTTCCTCAATCAAAAAGAATTTCTTTTTTCTCATGTAAAACTAGGTCTTATTTCCTAGAGAACTACACAGCTATTGCAAATAATCAATAGTTGACAGACATCATCTTATAGAAATTAATGCTAAATTCGGTGGTGATGTTGTTATTTATCAATTCAAATACAAGTCAAATTCAATTTTTATATAAATATCAAGTGATACTAAGTTGAAATAGAATGTTGGAGAGCTCTTTGATAAAACACTGTTCCTTAAAATTTTTATAAAGATTAGTATTGCTCTTTTGCCCATAATTCAGTGTAAAAGAAGGAAATACATGCTTCATAGTAAATAGTTTTATTTTTATTTTAAAACAAAATGAAATTAAAAAATGACACAATTTCAAAACAACAATAGGAGATTAACAACAGTTAATATAACGCATATTGTTATCTTCAAGATAGTTGCAAGATATAGGCATGAAAAAATTATCAAACAATGAAAGCACAAACCATTCTGTTGGATAAACTCACAGATATTAGCAGTATAATAATCTATCATACATATATACATATATATAATATATACAGAGAGAGAGAGAGAGAGAGAGAGAGAGAGAGTTTTCTCTTCTTTCTTTTCTCCCTTGCCCTATTCCAGTTGTTCTTTCTTTTTGAGCAGTTTCCTCCCTTCACTTTCACAGTATGTATTGTACATTTTGGATCTTATTTACTCTTTCAGTTTTTTATGCCAGGGAGACAATAAAATGTTTACACATGAGTTTGATTTCAGGTACCATCCATTTAGCTATAAAAGCCTGGAGTTTGACCTTCTTTAGAGCTGGACAGTTCGCATTGCATAAAAACCCACACTTTTTTATGCATTCAGTGGTTGATGGGTATTTGGATTGTTTCCAAGATTTAGTTGTTACAAATTGTGCTGCTGTAAACATAGGTGCACATATATCACTGTGGTATGGTGCTTTTAATTCTTCTGGAAAAATACCCAGAAGGAAAATAGCTGGATCAAGTGGAACCTTCAATCCTAGTGTTTTGAGGAACCTCCACACTGATTTCCACAGTGGTTGTACCAGTTTACACTCCCATCAACAGTGGAAAAGGGTTTCTTTTTCCCGCAACCCCACCAGCATTTGCAGTTGGTTGATTCCTTGATGATAGCCCTTCTTTCTGGAGTGAGATAGAATCTCAGTGTTGCTTTGGTTTGTGTTTCTCATATGACCGGTAATGTCGAACATTTTTTCATATATTTATTTGGCATTCGTATTTATTTCTCCGAGAAGTGCATATCCATCTCAGATGCCTGTTTTTGGATTGGGTCTTTGAATTTGGGGACTGATTCTTTTCAATTATTTTTATTTCTTATTTATTTTTTGTGGTACCGAGGATTGAACTCACAACCTTGCACCTGCCCGGCAGGTGCTTAGGCCACTAAGCTAAATCCCTGGCTGTTTTCAATTCTTTGTATGTTCTAGATAAAAGTCTTTTGTCTGATGGACAGTTGGCTGAAATTTTTTTCACATTCTATGGGCTGTCTTTTCATTCTGTTGTTGATTTCTTTTGATGTGCAAAAGTTTTTTAATAAGATGAGATCTCAGTTGTTGATTCTTTGGAGTACTTTCCATGTAGTTTGGGTTTTGTTCATGAACTCTCTGCCTACCCCTAAATCTTCAAGATTTCTATCTACCCTTTCTTCCAGTAGTTGTAATGTTTTTGTTTTAATATTTATATATTTGATCCATTTTGACTATAGTTTAGTGCAGGTGATATATATGTGTCTAGTTTTGGTCCTTGGCATATGGAAAGTCAATTTTTCTACCACTGTTTCTTAAAAACGCTAACTTTCTTTCTTCCAGTGAACTTGTTTGGCCCCTGTGTCTAAGATTAGGTGACTGAGTGTCTTTTTAGTTGTGTCTTCATCTTCTAATCTGCTCCACTGGTCCTCAGGTATGTTGTTTTGGTTTGTTTTGTTTTTGCTAGTACCATGCTGATTTTATCACAGTACCTTTGTAGTAGAATTTCAACTCATGGATTGTGATGCCTCCTGCCTTACATTTGTTGTTCAGGATTGCCTTTGCTATTCTACGTCTCCTCTGTCTCTCTTTTTTTAATTTTAAAAAGCAAAACATAAAAAAGGGTAGAAATAATACAGAATTTCAAAAAAGCAGAAATTAACACTAGCTAACATGTTTCATATTGATATTTTAGAAATAGTTGTTCAAATTACAAGATCTAGGAATAAAAAGTGATTAAACAATCAATGACAACACTAACTATTCCTTCAAAGAACTAACAGAATTAGTATAGATATCTGTCTTGCACACTTATACACACATACAGTTATATGTATATACCTACATACATATAATCTTTTCCTTTCTTCCATTTCTCCTTTCTTCTATCCAAGTTGTTCTTTAATTTTGAGCACTTTCTTTCCCTTTCATTATTACAATATCTATTGTACATTTTGGATCTTATTACTCTTTCAATTTATTATTATTATTATTTATTTTTACGCTAAGGAGACAATATGATATTTGAAATGTGAGCCTGATTTATTTCACTTATTAGTATCGTCTCAGTCTCTTATCTTTGCAAATGAATTTTAGTAAAGTTTTCTCTAGATCTGTGAGTTATGCTAAAGGTGTTTTGATTGGAATTGCATTAAATCTGTATAAAAGTTTTAGGAGTATGACCATTTTCACAATGTTGGTTTTTTCCTATCCATGAGGAAGTGATATCTTTCAATTTTCTGATATCTTCTTTGATTTCTTTTTTTAGAGTGCTGCAATTTCCAATGTATAGATCTTTTATATCCCTTGTTAGATTGATTTCTAAGTATCATTTTTTTGAATGCTATTGTGAAGGGTGTGTTTTCCTTAATTTCTCTTTCAGTGAACTTGTTATATGCATACAGGAGTGCTATTGATTTTTGAGTGTTGACTATGTGTCCTGCTACACTACTAAAATTGTTTAATTCTGGAAGTCCTTTGGCAGAGTTTTTGGGGTCTTCTATGTAGAGTATCATGTCATTTGTGAATAACGATAGTTTAACTTCTTCCTGTCCTATCCTATTCCTTTCATCTTTTCTCTTGTCTAATTGCTCTGGCTAAAGCTTATAGAACTATATTGAATAGGAGTAGTGATAGTGGACACACTTGTGTTGTTCCTGATTTTAGATTGAAATCTTTCAGTTGTTGTCCATTTAGTATGATGCTGGCTGTTTGCCATAGATGGCTTTTATCAGATTGAGGTAAAGATCATCCATACTAATTTTCTGTAGGTTTTCCTTTTATCATGAATGAGTGTTGGACTTTATCATAAGCTTTTTTTTGCATCTATTGAGATGATCATGTGATCTTTGTCTTTGGCTCTGTTGGTATGATGTATTATGTTTACTGATTTGTGTATATTGAAACATCTCTGATTTCCTAGGATGAATCCCACACGTCATGCTGTATAATCTTGATGACTTTCTTCATTCTTTTTGCTAGTATTTTATTGAAGATTTTGCATCTATGTTCATCAGAGAGATTGGTCTGTAATTTTCTTTTTTGGTTGGGTGTTTGTCTGGTTTTGGTATCAGCAAAATATTTGCCTGCAGGGACAAGTTAGGGAAAACTGCTTCCCTTTCAATTTCATTAAAGAGTTTGAGGAGTATTGGCATTAAACCTTCTCTGAATTTCTGATAGAATTCAGCCATGAATCCATCCATTGGGACCTGAGTTTGTCTTTGTTGGTAAGTTTTTAATTACATTTTCAACTTCATTAACTGATAATGTGTTATTCCATATTTTTATATCTTCTTGTTTCAGCTTTGGTAATTCATATGTTTCTAGGAATCTGTCTATTTCTTCTGCACTTCCTATCTTATGAAACTAAGATTTTCAAAGTAGGTATTGATGACTTTCTGAATTCCCACAGGATCTGTAGTGATTTCACCCTTTGCATTCTTCATTGCATGAATCTGAGTTTTTTCTTTCTTTTTTTTTTTTTTTTTTTTTTTTTTTTTTTTTTTTTTTTTTTTTTTTTTTTTTTTTTTTTTTTTTTTTTTTTTTTTTTTTTTTTTTTGATACAGTTAGGTAGGGGTTTATCAATCTTGTTTATTCTTTCAAAGAATCAACTCTTTGATTCATTTATTCTTGTATTGCTTTCTTAGTTTCAATTGCATTCATTTCTACTCTGATCTTTATAATGTCCTCCCTTGTATAGGTTTTGGGCTTGATGTGTTCTTTTTCTAGAAGTTTTTGGTGTACCATTAGACTGCTTATTTGTGATTCTTCTGTTTTCCTGATGTGAAAATTCATCTTTATCAGTTTGCCTCAGGACTACTTTCATTGCATCCCACAGATTTCTGTAAGTTTTATTTGCATTTTCATTTGGTTGTAGATATTGTTTAATTTCTTGTTTACTTCATCTGTGACCCATTGGTTGTTCAGGAGGGTACTATTTGATTTCCATGTATTTATGGAGTTTTTGTGATTTCTTTTGCCATTAATTTTTAATTTTATTGCACCCATAGTAAATAGTTTTATGAAAATAAATAATATCTTGTAAGAATATATGTTAATTTAAAAATTAAATAGCATGGGTAAAACCTAGAAAATATAAATCATGAATTAAATGAAAGAAAATAGGATGATGGTTAGTTATGATAGTGACTTAAGTGTTCTTTCTTTACTCCCAAAAACCTTAGCATTGAGAGGTTTACTTATGGAATCTGATTAGTTCTACTGTGGATGCAGGTATATAACGTTATTCAGAAGGTCACAGACGTGAGAAGGCTTAATAAGGAGAGCCAATGAAGATGTGTAAGATAAATAAAATGAAGCATACTCCTTTAGCGAACTTTGAAATAGTCCTGATCTCCTGTTTTACCTATAGACTCTTATAAATCCATGCTAGTTAAAAAATAAGGCATGAATTCTATGTCATCTATAAATCATATAGATACATGATCATCTTTCTCGTATATCTGGACATGTGTGAGCATGTGGACAAGACCATTTCATGAGAATTCTATAACTCACATCCCTGATTCCTCTGAGCTGGGCTTGAGGCATCCTGTTGTTTTATTCACTGTGCATTGTACCCTTTCATTTAATAAACAGGAAGGAGATAACAATAAAACTAATAATAGGTCCCAGATGGTTTTCAGAATTCAGAAACTTTGAGATTGTGATAGTACAATACAGCTGAAATTCTGTATCATATAACATTCCTGCCAGAATCTGGGGCAGCATCCTGTAATCACACTTACTGGTGATTTTTAGCAAATACATGTGCATTTCTGGGGAAATAAAGTATATGATTACCTTTATATTTTTTAAGGCAAGTTTCCTGCTAAATGAGTTTTACTAAACTTTCACTTCTTATATACTTTGAATTACAGAATTTTGATTAAATAAGTGTACGATCATTGTCACTTCCCTTACTATTAATATTTAGCTTTTATAATTACTGAATAATAGAAGTCTCAGTATCCCTTGAGTTTATAAATGTTCATAGAGCTCCACAGCTAGCAAATTGTTATATAAAATTTTAAAAACAGTTGATGTAAAAAGTATAGCATCAACAACTGAATTGTACACTTTTCCAATAACATTGAGGAATGATTACGTTTAAGGCCATTCATTGAAGACCAGAATAAAAAAAGACTTTTGTATATTAGTATATGATTTCAGCAGAATTATTCTGCAGATATCATAACCAAAATAATGATTCGATAGGTTCTACTTTTTCTAGGTCAACACGTATCACTCATGAGAGATGACTCAGACAGGTTGTTTTTAGTTTAACTCTTCAGGGCTTGTGCTTTAAGATGGGAATATGGAAATCAGAAGAAATTCTCTGGTGCGAGGAAGGTGGATTAATAAAATGAGCTCCAAATATAGTACAACTTGACATAATTGAAAGTCATTCTCAGTGAGTCATATCACTTGGGAGGCTTAAGCTAAATGAGGAAAAAGAAAGGCAGGGAAGCTCAAATGGTCTGAGTTTTATAAAGAAAAAATAATGGAAATCTTCAACTGAATGCAGAAATGGTTGAAATAAATGCTGTATAATTTTTAAAAGGTATATATGTTCACAAGGACCTAAATGTACAGTATAAGGGAGTATGTGGTGCCTCATTCTGAAAGTCTGTGTGTCGTTATGGATATTCTAGATTTTAAATAGATAAGTATTTAAATACTGCTCTAGGCATAATAGTAAAAAATACAAAATCTTTTCAATGGTCTTTAAGATCTCTAGTAATACATTTATTCTTGATCACAGTTCAGCTTATTGAATCACCACAATGAAGAAGAACATATAACATAGGGGACTTAGGAGTATAATATTAAAATGATATTACAAAGATTTCACAGCACTTGAACTGAGGTTGGCTGATTTTGGAAATGATTCAAGGTAATAGCCCTTTGATTTGGATTGAATTAGGACAAAAGGGACATAATTCAATGACTGGCTCTTGAATATGTCTTACTTAAATGTTATGACAGTGAAGATTAGTAAAATCTGCAAGAGGTAAAAAGCCAAAGTTATCCATATTAGCTAGGAGAGAGAGAAACTTTTGTGATTTGAAAAATATTCTAGTTTTTCTGACTTCATTTATAATTACAAAGTGCTTTTGTTTTGTTCTTTAGCCATCATAGTGATAAGAGTGATCTTACATGAATTGGTGTTCTGTGATAATGTTCAATAGAATTCCAAGGATTAACCAAAAGTGAAACCCCTGGCAAAAAATTTTATCTGAGAGTGCCAAGTCACTTTCATGTTATTCTGGTTTGGTGTTCTACTTCTCAGACTGGAGAAAGACAGTAAGAGTTTAAAAGGACAACATGTTTTCTTGAGGGGTGGAGCCAACCATCCGCAAGAGTGAAGGAATAAATGTGTTTGCTTTGCATTACTGAAGCAAGAAGAAGATTCAAATCACAAGCAGAATAAGATGTTTTATTGCTTTTGAAGGCAAGAAATACATGCATTATGCTGCTAGAGTGTTGTGATGGCAGTTTATCAACTAAAAATATGGAAAATTATGAGATATTAATTTTATTTTGTGAGCGTTCTTTACAGAAGATAACATGTAATGATTTTGTTTATTTCTGATATGAATATCAGTATAATACAGAATAAAGTAGTTCATGCTAGTGGGTAAGGAATGAGTTTCATCATCTGACTTCTTGGGTTCAGATTAAGATTTCCCAGAATATATTACCTATGTGCCTATAATGGATTTGATTTTATGTCTCTGTTGTACTATCTATGATGTAAAGATGCTATTAACGGTAACCATATCATAGGTATGATATAATAAATAATGGAGCATCAAAGGGATTTAAAACTAATCAATTAATATCTCTTCATATGATCATTCCTATGATTATATTGACATTTAGCAATAAGAAAGATAATGTTAATGCCCATTCTTACTTTATTTTTAAAACAAAGGATTATGGAGAGAAGAGATAATTTTTTTATTTTAAAAAAGTAAAACAAAAAAAGGTAGAAATAATTCAGAATTAAAAACGATAAATCAATGCTAGTCAATATATTGCATATTGTTATCTTAGAAGTAGTTGTTCAAGTTATGAAATAATTTTTGAACCAAATGTCAATAATGAAATGTTAAAACTAAAAAAATAATATATGTTTCCAACAACATTCAAAAATCTTCACATTCTCGAGTTCCCCTCTATGGAAAATGGCAACAAGACTATGGCCTTTTCTAAAGTGACAGCTTTGTTGGATTCCTAGCTTCATTTATATTCAGAAATAGACTGTGCTATATGCAAGTGAGAGGATGTAGTACTATCATTTTTACTTGTGATATGTCAATTTGATTTGTTTAAGAACTTCTTAGCAGATTAGTAATTCTGGGTATTTCTGGATGATTGACATATAGACCAGCAAACTCAGGCAGGAAGACCCACCTCGCATATGGGTGGCACCAACAAATTGGATAGTAGTTTGGACAGAACAAAAAGTGAAAGAAGGAAGCACTTACCTTTCTTTCAAATGTTCACCAGTCTGCATTGCTTCTGGATGTGGTCTCCTGGTCGTTCAGGATTTCAGAACAGACTCTTAGTTCTCCCAACAGAAACTCACACCAGTGACTTTCTGCCGTGAGTTCCAGGCCTTTAACTATTCACTGCTACGGCTTTCCAGCACTCAGGTAGACACTTTGCATCCTTCCAGATCTGATCTGGTAGATGGCCACTGGAACTCTTCCACTTATGATTCTGTAAGCCTATTGTCTTCATTGTCTTCATTAATTTTCCTGTTGCCAAGACAAAATACCCAACATCACAAATTAAAGGAGGAAAAGTTTATTTCAGCTCACAGTTTGTAGAGGTTTCCATCCATAGTTGGCTGGCTCTAAGGCAGGGCAGCACGGCAGAGGGGCATCACAAAGGAGAAACAGTCCACGGCATGGCAGGTAGGCAGAAAGAAGGCAACTAGCAACAAACAGCAGCAGCAGCTGAAGCAGTGGAGTAGCAAAGCTGAAAGCAGCAGCAGCAAGCCAGCATTTATTTTCACCCAGACTATAAACCTCCTGGGTGCTGCCATGGACACTCATGGTGGGGCACATCCCAGTACCACATCTTTAACCCCAGCATCACATCTTAAATCCCAGCATCACCACTGAAACGTAGCCACCTTTGAAAACTTTTCAACCATAACCACGTGAGGCTTTGGGAGTACATCTAGATAGAAGCCATAATAACATCTACCTAATAAAGCCTTTATATAATCAGATATGTTTTACATTGAATGTGCTTCTCTAAAGAACCCTAACACCATTACCATGCTTTACCTTAAATTAGAGAACAACTCCAGTTCTTGAAGTTTGTAGCCCATCATTTCATATGTTATTTTTAAAATTAATTTAATTGATACATTTTAGATATACATAATAATGGCATTCATCATATGGAACTTTTACCTATACATGATATATTGATTCTTCAGTTTTTCCTCTTTCCTTCCTCTCTCTCCAATATTTTTCCTTCCTCTCTATTGTTTTTGTTCCAGATTCATAACTGAAAATTCAAGTAGGATTGACATCAGATAACTCTAATACACAAAATCTTGAAACTGATGTCATCATTCAAAATTGTGTTCAACTAAAGTGCATAACGCTAGGTAATGATCTTTGAACTGACAATCAGATCTAAAGATCATAAATAAAAGCAAACTTGACAATAGTCCCAGAAGTGTCTTTGCTAATAGCACAGAATTTAGGACAGCCAGGAAATTTGCTCAATTACTAAAAATTCGAGAAAGTTTAATAATCTGGTAGAGGGGAAAGAACTAATGGTATATTTGGTATGAATAAGAACTAGACAATTCTTTGCCCAGTAATATACTCTGTTAAAATAATCCCTGAAAAATATTGATAATGACTTCTCAAATAAAATTAAAATAAATAGAGTGAATAGATGATAAAACCTGGAGGAAAATACTTTTTTAAAAAGAAAGAAAGGGGAAACAGGAAAATTCAAAACTAGACATAGAGTCTGATGTATTCTTTAGCAGCGTGAATCACTCTCCATATTTATTCAGGGGTGCACCTGAAATAGTCTATTTCCTTAACTGAATGACCTCAGAGCCACTGAGTTTCTAAGGTCAGTAGTTTCAATCTCTTTCCTTTTCTGTGAAGGTCACTGTAGGAAATTGTCTTAAATACACTACATATGAATCTTATCTCTTGTACAAATGTGCAACATTTTCCTAGCTTTTATTCTCATTACAGTATGTTCCCCCAACCAAAGTAGGCCAACAGATATGAATAAAACATATCACCATACTAATTTTGTATTTCTCTTCAACACTCAGATCCTAGTGGGACAATTAAAGAACTAAGCTTGTGAATTTCTAGCAGTTCCACCATGGAAAACTTGCTCCCTTTCTGAAGATTTTTGATCAGAAAACTGTACTGTTGTCCTCCCATTTCTCGATTAAGAAATACAGAAGACATTCTTTAAAAGACAGTTTTGAGTGACTGTTAAAATCATAATTTGTGTAACGTTATTCACTTTAATAATATCAAAAGAATTTTTATTTCACATAAAGTCCAAATTTCTTGCAGTAGCTCACAGAGTCCCTGATGATCTAGTTCCTTACTGTTCTCCCAGTTCATCTCCATTTTCACTATTCTGGCTTCCTGCTTCCTTACGGCCTTTGAATTTGCTGTTTTCCATTCAACCATACATGTTGGTTCCTCACTTACATATATCCTTTCCAGAGAGGCTTTTCCTGTCACATTGTCAAAAATAGTATTTTCATAATGCTGTCTATTTATTTTATATCATTTGCATTTCAAGTAGAAGGAATTCAAGCTGATGTATAAATCCCCATTTTCTTACTTTACAAGGAAACACCTGAGAAGACTTGTTGTAGAAATGCGTAGGAAAATGTTTAACGACTGGCACTGAAATAAGAAAAATGTTTTAAGAGCATTTTTTGATCTCCTAATTTCAAGCTACCAACATTATATCACTAAGCGTGAAGTAGGAAAGATATGCTAACAATCAGCCTCCAAAGTACTATGCACTCCTAATTTCAAGCTACCAACATTATATCACTAAGCGTGAAGTAGGAAAGATATGCTAACAATCAGCCTCCAAAGTACTATGCATTTGCTCTAGTACTGAAAGAAAGCTTAATACTAAAACAACTTGAAATGTTGGGCTAGCTCATGGCTTGCATTTTCTAGACAGAATCTGCAGTTGTCTTTCTTCATAGGAGCAAGATACAAATTACAATATGACCTTATTAAACTGCTATAATGTTTATGTGTCTCCTACTGTAAAATAATCTAACCTATCTTGATTTATACAAGGATGTTGGGGGCTGAGACTTCAACTCAGTTCTAAGATTTATGATAGCAAGGCAAATGGCACAGTTCCATAATTCACAGGTCTTGTAATCCAAATGATGCAGACAGCTCAGGAAAATGTTCACACGTGGACATAAAACCAGTAGAAATTCTCCTTAAAATTGTCAAATAAGAGGAAATGTATCATATAATAAAAAATAATAATACTGTATCATTATCTGTTGATCTCTACGGTTTCAAAGCAATCTGAGTAGTTTATATTTGAACTTACTTCATTTTATTTAACCAACAAACCCCAGAGAGATATATTGTTATTATCCACAATCTTTGCTACTAAAAATGAGTTTCAGGGGGTTAAGAATTTTGCCAAAGCTCAAGAGGCTATAAAAGCATTATAGAGCTTTGTTTTCTTTCTTAAATGTCTTTTTATTTTTTGAAAATGAAAAAAAAAATGTACACAATTCTCTCTGAGACCAAAGAAAGCAGTCAGAATTGTGGATCTCTAAATGCAGGGATTTGATATTAAAGTAAAATATAAAACAAGTCACTTCAACTTAAAATATACTGTTTTTCAGATTGTGTTTTGTATTGGATGATCCTGTGTCCCTTCAAGTACTCGTAATTTGGATGGGGCTGAGTCTGGCCTTGCGGCCAATTGAGTATGGACTGAAATCCCTGAGAACTATAAGAAATAAACCTTTCCTTCCCTAATTTTGGGTGTCAGGTATTCTGTCTCAGCAACGAGTAAAAAGTAACTAAGACAAGTTTTGTAAATAATTTCTTTCTGCTGCTAACAGAAGTGAATATCAATGAACACACATACTAGCTTATTAGAATAAACAAAGAGATAAAACTAAATTTGATTTCTTTTGGAAGTTTTTTCAGTGTCTTTTTTCCTGTATCTGCATAAAATTTCCATAGTAAAAGTATGCTTTTTTCTTAACCTCACTTAGCATCTGTAGGTATTTAACAAATATCTAAAGTATGCCCTTTAAATATTAAACTTAAGACAATTACTTCATCCAATCACATTTTCTAGTAGAAAAAATATCATTTTATATAGGTTTACTTAATTTAGAAACAGTCACAATAATGGCCGGGGATTTAGCTCAGTGGCACATTGCCTGCCTGGCAAGTGCAATGTTGTGAGTTTGATCCCTGGTACAAGAAAAAAAAAAAAAAAAAAAAAAAAAAAAAAAAAAAAGAAAGAAAGAAAGAAAGAAAAAAAGAAAAAACAGTCACAATAAATTTTAGTCTCATATTTTTCTTCAAAATGATATTACAAAAAAAGCAAAGAAAGGAATGGAAAATGTTTTGGTGTTTTTCAGGTGTCTATGTTAATATGTGCCTAATTTAAATATCAGTTTCTTGCTCCTAAGCACATTGTTTTATTTGTTAAGAATTACTTGTATATTTTGTTCCTAAAATTACCTATAGGGTAACACAGACAAATACAAAAATGAGTGAAATATTAAGTAATGCATTGTTTGTCCAAGACATCTTGTTGTTACTATGAGCCTAATAAGAGTGGTATGTTCTGATTCACACTTTCTGAGCCTTCTTACAGTCAGTAAAAGAATGCCTAGACCAAAGACCATGTTAGATGAGCTCAGTTTCTATAGGTGAAACAAACACACTGAAAGTATACAGATTCAAGAGTTTCTTTACACTCATTCCCACTAATCTGCATTTCAGCATCTTGAAACTTACCTATGTACTGTTTGGTATTTACTGATATGTAAGCATTTATTTGTCTCATGCTGACAAATTACTTTTCACTAACCTCCAGTCATGTGAAATACATGTTCATGCAGTTGTCAGTTTACCCACAATCTTAGAAGTTCTTGCCACAAATGTCCTTGTTTTATAGAAAACTGATTCCAGGATATGGAAAAGAAGGGCCTATGTCAAATAATATTTCCCTCTGAGAGCTTTAAATCCAGCACAGCTGAAAAGCTCCAAAGATTCCAATTACAAATGAATCATTTGGCAAATTGTCCTTTCTTCTTATTTGTAGTAAGCTACTTTTACACTTGATTTAGTGTTTCAGCTTAGAAACTCAGTGGTAAACACTAGGCCAGTGTACATTAGTCCCAATTATAATAAGAATTTAGGAAAGGAAACAGCATCTTTTTTCTCATTTCTGTCTATATGCTTTGACTGAATAATCCTTTTTCCAAATCAAAAATTAAGAAGAATTAAATAAAGAAGGAAAGATTGTGCCACTATTTTAAATGAGCAAATCAATAAAATGAAGAACTGAAAATTACAAGCATTCCCATTTTTGACAAAAATAAATAAACACTTTAAGCATTCTTCATCTTGAGTTTGGGGTAGGTCCTTAGTCAGACAAATTAGGTAAATTTCACTGGAAGAGGTTTGTCTCACTTTAGCTGTGCAGTCTTTAGAGAAAACAAACCATTGTTTTGTCCCCTATCCCATCAACTCTTTTTGTAACAGAATGGTTACTATATGATATTTTGATATCACTTGGATAATTAGCATTTTGCATTAAGATTAGTACATGGTCACTGAAGAGGTCTTTCCCGATATTGGTGTCAGAGTTTAAGAGAAGTTAATCATAGTGATGTGTATTCCCTTACTAGTGATTTGTTAAAAAGAACATGACAAAAAGTAGAAAATCTATTCCTTTGTCTCTACACATGCAGCAGTTGATAAGAATCATTTTCAGTCCAGGGATTTAGCTCAGTGACTCAAGCACTTGCCTGGTAATTTCAAGGTCATGAGTTCAATCCCTGGTATAAAAAAAAAATTAACAGAAAAGAATCATTTTTAAAGTTGTAAAAGTTAGTAATTACAATCCTCAGATAAAGTAGCAAAAATGGTCAATAAATATATGAAAAATGCTCAGTCTCACTGGTCTATGGAGAAAAGCCTATTAAAACAACACTGGGATTCCATCTCACTCCAGAGGGAATTGGTATCATCTAGAAATCAACCAATAACAAATGCTGGTGAGGCTGTGGGGAGATAGGAACCCTTCTATTGGTGGGAGTATAAATTAAAACAACCACTATAGAAGACAGTATGAAGATTTCTCAGAAAACTAGAATTAAAGGTTCCAGCTATTCCCTTTTAGGCAACTTCGCATAAGAGTTAGTGACATACTATACAGTGATATATACATACCTGTGTCGATAACAGCACAAGTCATAGCAGCCTGACAGGTACGAGGTTGTGAGTTTGATCCCAGTACAAAAAAAAAAGAAAGAAAGAAAAGAAAGAAAGAAAAAGAAAAAAATGCAAAGGGGAAAAAGAGTTGAGAGAAGGGAAAGTAGAGAAAATGAATTTAAAGAAAAATAGCATTGAAAGAAAAATAATGGAAATAGAGCTTGTGTCAATGTAGAGGGAAAGAAGGGTTGGAGGGAGAAGAGGAAAAGGGACCAAAAAAGAAAGAATTAAGACATGTACATGTACACATTCCTCAAGATGAGTGAAATCATGTATTGCAAATATGTACTAGTAAAAAATTAAAATATGAAAAACATGTTAAAACAATTGCATGTTAATTATGTTATGATTTGTTTCCTCTTACTGAAGGAGGTTTAGAGGGTCCATATAGTTTGGCTGGGCTATCTTGCTACTAAACAATAGAGGCAGGTTTCAAATACATTCTAAATTTTACTCTGAATGAATTTTTCTACTATGTCACTGAGCCTCCACTGAGAAACAAACTATCACAGACAGAAAAAAGGTAGGAAGGCAAGTAAGTCTCTGGGGTTGAAGTTCACTGAAGTAAATGCATGGAAAAATCTGAGACTGAAGAGATGTTCCATACCAAATCTTCTCCGGGGGAAAAAACTTGTTGTCAGAAGTCATCTCAAACATATTAAATATTCTCTTGCTCTATGAAGGATAAAGCTCTTAGTTGAGATATGATCTGTGACACAGCCACAAATCTGCATGGGAGAATCAGTGCTGAATGAGCGAATGCATGTGAGACTTTTGCTGCCTGATGTGAACTCTAGCTCTTATATTGACTAACGACCTGAATTTGAGCAAGGTACTGTTTAGGGCCTTATTTTTTTTTTTTTTTACTTTTAAAATACTGATAAGTATATTTCACTGGCTTTCATGGTATGAAACCGTATGTAAGCATATCCTGATGCTCTTGGGCATGTGTTATGCATGTTTCTTTAAATGAATTCCAAGTTCTATGCAGAGTTGATTTCATTCTTGATAGTTGTCTCAACTATCATATAAATTCTGTTCAAGCATAGCTACTGTTGCAAGATGTGGAAGATGGAAATTGGTCAGTCACTTTCTTAGATACTTCTCTTTTTGAGAGCGTGGGTTGTGTATTTCCTTCAGAATGTGGAGGGGCTTTGGCAATGCTTTCAGCACTAGACCTGAGAAGAAAGGTGCTCTTGCATCTCATGGGGCTAAATATTAAGACTGGTTAACTTGCATTTGTACCTTATTTGACCATTCACTCTTAGAGACTAGATTGGCAACTAGAGAGACCTCAAAGCAGAATCTGATATGACGTGAAAGATAAGAGGTGCCTAAACAGACTAAAATTATTCCAGTCCCCAAACATTTGACTTATTCTAACTGAAAACCTCAGTGTTTTTGTGTAACAGAATTTAATTCTTCCAATGAAATCTGTCTAAATTGTATATGTATAAATACAAAACTAATTGATGCTATTTTAAAACACGGAGATTTAGTGTTTGTAAACAAATTCTAGATTGATATCTAAGAAGTAAAAATTATTTTTTCTAAAGTTGTTTATTCATAAGGGAAATAAATCAGATACACATGTTTAAATATATTGTTTCTCTGGTATGAGAAACTGACAGGGTAAATAAAGATCAAAATGTGTAATAGATATTGGGATATAGGAAGGAAATGTTCAAATGGGAAGGGGAACAGGGGAGGAAGGAGGGGAAAAGAAAGTAAGGGAAAAGAAAAAAAGAGAATAGAAGGAAAAAATGGAAGCAAAGATATTATAAATAATGAAAGAAGAGGATTGAATGATGGAGAAAGGATTGGGAAAAAAGAAGAATTAAGATTCATTATACCCAGGTACAAATTCCCTATGATGAATGTGATCATTATGTATATATAAAGTGTATGAACAAAAGTAATTTTAAAAATCTAAAATAATAAAAACATTATATTCCATTAGAAACAAAACAAAACAAAGCAAAAAAAACCCAGCATGGTGGCACACACCTGTAATCCCAACAGCTGGGAGACTAAGGCCAATTTGGGCTACATGGTCAGTTCAAGTCCAACCTGAATTACAGAACAAGACTCTGTCTCAACAGAAAAGAAAAGAAAAAAGAAAGATAAACTGTGGAAGTTGATAAATGTTAAAAAAAAAAGTCTAAAAGAGAAAATTAGGAAACCAAGGTAACACTAGGTAGCCCACTGGTTTGGGTTGCCAAGGTAATGCTTATTTCTCTGATGACAGAAACCAGAAAAATATCTGACGTGTCCAAAAAGCAGTGCAAAGAGGAACCAAAAGGAAAGTTCCGTCATTGAGGTACAATAATTCAGTTCATTAATAAAACTTGTCTTAATAAGCATCTAGATTTGAGAATACTCTGTACCACTACTTCTTGAATACAAAATGGAAAATGAGGGTATTCATTGTTAATTCCCTTTCTCCATCCAATTGTCATGGGAATAAAACTCGCTTTGTGCCTATTTTTAATAATATGGGTTCATTGCATATTTTCCCTTTAAACAATACTACTATATAATAATATCCACAACATAAGAGAGAACTGTATATAAAACAGAAATGTTCAGAGAAGTACTTTAGAAAGTGCTTAGAAAACAGCACATATTAAAATCATTAGTTTAAATACAAGCAACAAATAATTAAATATAATGTTCACTAGGGAAAGACTGCATTCAAATATGATATGAATTTTTAAATTGTATCCACAAAAAACATAAAGAAAATATGATGACTAGTTTTTAATAAAAGGTATTGAGTTAAGACAATATAGTGCAGGAAGACTACTATGTCTGTTTTAAAGCATCACCTCATGTGAGCAGAGATTGTAAAAACTACGCTAGAGTAAATGGAGTAAGAGTTTATATGTGGTTATGTCCCATATAACACCTTGTTAATTATAAAGCTTAGAAAACAAATCTTAGGATAAATTCATAAAAGAGTTCTATTTATCTCCAGTCCTTGGGTATAATTGAGATATTATACACAATATATAATTAATTTTTTCAATTTAGCAGTTTGGGGCTATAAGTTTATATCTGTGAAATCATCACCACAATTAAGATAATGTACCTACTCACCACACTTAACAGTTTCCTCACGCTACATGGTAATCCCTTCCTCCCATTCTTTATCCTCATTCTTGCATAATCATTGAGCTGCATTCTGTTACTATATATAAATTAGTTTGTATTTTCTATAATTTTATATTAATGGGATCATGCAGTATGTACTTCTTTTTTCTGAATTATTGCACTTATATTTATTTCTCGATTCATATACATTGTTGACACTATCAAGAGTTAATTCTTTTTAATTAATGAGTATTATGGCAATGGATGCCTATAGCTATAGCACAATTTCTTTAATCATTCACTGTTGATGGATAGATTGCTTACAGTGTTTTCCCATTCATCCTCAAATTACCATTAAACATTCAAGTTTTTCTGAACATGTGATTTCATTTCTTTTGGATACATACTTAGGAGTGGAATGACTGAATCATATGTATGCTTACATTTTTATTAATGTGTTTTTATGTTATATAATAGCTACACTCATATATACATATATAAAATATTGGTCATTTTTCATTTCTTTATTCCCTACGCCCTCTCTTCATTCAGTCGTCTTCCCTGTTTTCCAAACGTCTACCTCCGTGTCTCCTACCATCTGTTCATTTACTCATTTAATTATTTAGATTCTGGGTTTCTCAAATACAATTTTTAAGAAATTCTCTTCCCTTTCCACTCCTTTCCTTATCTCTCTTTTCTTTCATAAGATCTCATTGTGAGAGTTCTACCTTCATGACTTTATCTAATCATTTTTATCTCCCAGAGGCTTCATTTCCAAATTGTGGCTCAGACTATAGACATATGATTTTTTGAGGGATAATATTTAATCTATAGCCACAGCTTGTTTGCTTCTTTTATATTTTTGTTAGTTTCTCTTTTCTTAATGCCCTAATTAGAACATTCCAGACAAGGATGAAAAAGAGTTTTGAAAGTGAATATCCATCCCATCTGACCTTAAAAGGAAAGTTTAAATCTTTCACTATCAAATCTGTACAGGTTTTTAAAATTTATTTTTCATCACACTGAAGAATTATCTTTCTATTTTAGTTATCTGAAGTTTTTTGATCAGAAACAGATGTTAGGGGTTGTCAAGTACTTTTTCTTAGTCTATATGAGGATGTTTAATGTGGTGAAATAAGACATTTTTGAATAAAAAGCCAAATTTTAATTCATGGAATAAACCACATTTGTTACAGCAGATAATTCTTAAATATTAATAGATTTGGTTTGCCAATATGCACTTGTATTTCTGAGTACTGGTATGTTTTTGGCTCAATAGTATAGAAATTCTAATCTTATAGAATGAACTGGGAAGCATTTGCTCTTCAATTATCTGTCAGGATTTACTTTAGTAAGTGTGGGGTTGAATATATCACTGAAACAGTGACTTTTATTTGTTGAGTAACTTCATTTTGATATACTTTATAGTTTTCTTTATATTTTTTCTACATATGGATGTAATTTTTTACCTCAAGTAATTAACACTTACATATAATGTCTTGGCACAAAGTAGATTTCCCTAACATATGCCTTGTACTTCAAAATACAATAAAATTGCTTTATATTTCCACAGAGTTCCATTCATTTGCTGATTTCTCCTTCTCTACTAAGTTTACAGAATGCAGAGCTTGCTCCTATTCAGTAGTGTATCCTCCAAGCTAAGGAGCATCCTTGTCATATAATATTTCTTGAATTAATATAATGTAAATAAATTTCCACACAATATAAAAAGAAAATCGTCCTCATACCATATAAAACTTTATCATGTATTTTACCTTTATCATTAAGTGCGTTCACAACTTGGAAGAAAGTAATTTATAACTCTGAACATGTAGATAGATTGAACATTATCAGTTTCTGATCAAGATTTTCCCTGTGGGACAGCAGTTCCTGGTATTTCCAGCTTGCTGTTCTGTCAGTACTTAGTGTGATTGTGTCCTATAGAGGCATCAGAAAACTCTGGCCCTGAGAGAAAAGACACTGGTACAAGTCTATGTGGAAACAAGTGTCTCAGCATTGACTGGGATTTGAAGTATTCGCAAGAGGTGACCAAAAAGGAGGCCTTTTTTTCTCCCTCCACTACTGAAATTCATTTTCCTTAGAATAGTTAATTATTCCAGGATTGTAAATTCTCCCTTACAAAAATTTTTTTTCTTCAATTTAAGAGAAAAAAAGACACATATAAGAAAGACAAAAAGCAAAAGAGGCAAACAAATGACCAGAGCAAATGTGCAACGGTAACATTATAGGTTTACAAAACAAGATGATGGAAATTTGACAATGGTTGCAATATTGTGTATTGTTACCTTCAAAATGGTTGTTTACATTAACAGATATAGACATGTAAAGTTGATCTAATCATATGAGTTTTAACCATTCTTTCTCAATAACTAATACATTCAGCAGTATGTTTGTTTTAGTTATCTTGCATATACATATATACAGATTTATATCATTTTCCTTTTCCCTTTCCTTTTTCCCCCTTTCCCCTTCCCAATTACTTTTGCTCTTTGAGCAGATTTTTACCCTTACATAGTATTTATTATAGATTTTGGATCATATATACTTTTTCAGTTTCTTACACTAGGGAGACAACATGGTATTCACACATGTGGGTTTCATTTATCTCACTTAGTATGGTCTCTAGTCATGTCCATTTACTTATAAAAGTCTCAATGCAATCTTTCTTGATAGCTGAATTGTACTCCAATGTACACAAATACCACATCTTTTTAATCCATTCCTTGATTGATGGGTACTTGGATTGTTTACAATCTTTGGCTATTACAAATTGGGTTGCTATAAACATGGGTGCACAAATATCACTGCAGTATGATGTTTTCAGTTCTTCTGGGAAAATGCCCAGAAGTGGGATGGCTGGGTTGAATAGGATCTCTAATCCTAGCTTCTTGAGGAATCTCCACACTGACTTCCACAGTGGCTGCACAAGTCTACACTCCCACCAAGAGTGGAGAAGAGTTCCTTTTTCCCCACAGCCCCTCCAGCATTTGTTGTTGGTTGATTTTTTAATCTTGGCCACTCTTTCTGGCATGAGATGGAATCTCAGTGTTGTTGTAATTTGCATTTCCCAAATGACCATTGATGTTGAACATGTTTTAATACATTTATTTGCCATTTGTAATTTCTTTCTCTGAGAAGTTTGTATTCATCTCAGATGCCCATTTTTGGATTGGGTCCTTGAATTTTAGGGGCCTGATTTCTTTTAATTCTCTTTATGTTCTCGGTAGAAGTCCTTTGACTGATGGACAATTTTCTAAGATATTTTCCCAGTTCGTGGGTTTTCTTTTCACTCTGTTGGAGATTTTCTTTGACATGCAAAAACTTTTTAGTAAGATGAGATCCCAGTTGTTGATTCTGGGAAGTGTTTCCCATGCAATTTGATTTTTGTTCATGAACTCTTTGCCTACTCCTATGTCATCAAGATTTTTACCTACTTTGTTTTCTAGGAAGTTTAGTGTCTCTGTTTTAATATTCAGATCTTTAATCCATTTTGACTTTATTTTAGTGCATGGTGTTAGACATGGATCTAGTTTTAGTTTATGGCATATAGAAAGTCAGTTTTTCCAGCACCATTTGATAAAGAGACTCTCTTTCTTCCAATGTACATGTTTGGCCCGTTTGTCAAAGATGAGGAGGCTAAGTGTGTTTGTAATTGTGGCTGTATCTTCTAACCTATTCCATTGATCTTCAGGTCTGTTTTAATTCCAGTACCATGATGATTTTATCACTGTGGCTTTGTAGTATAGTTTCAAGTCAGGGATTGTGATGCCTCCTGCCTTCCCTTCATTGCCCAGAATTGCCTTTGCTATTCTAGGTCTTTTCTGATTCCAGATGAATTTCAGGAATGCTTTCTCTAGCTCTGTGAGATATGCAAGTGGTATTTTGATTGGGATTGCATTCAATCTGTATAATAATTTTGGGAGAATGGCCATTTTCATGATGTTTTTTCTTCCTATCCATGAACAGGGAATATCTTTCCATTTTTGGAAGTCTTCGATTTCCTTCTTCAGAGTAATGCAATTTTCACTGTATAGATCTTTCACTTCCTTTGTTAGACTGATTCCTAAGTATTTAATTTTTTTTGGATGTTATAGTGAAGGGTATGGTTTCCCTTATTTCACTCTCAGTGATATGTTGTTTGTGTACAGGAATGCTATTGATTTTTGAGTGTTCACCTTGTATCCAGCAACATTACTGAATTTGGCTATTACTTCTAGAAGTGTTTTAATGGATCTTTGGGGATATTCTATATAGAGTATCATATAATCTGCAAAGAGTGTTAATTTTACTTCTTCCTTTCCCATCCTTATTCCCTTTATTTCTTTCTCTTGTCTAATTACTCTGGCTAATATTTCCAGAACTATATTGAATAGGAGTGGTGATAATGGACATCCTCATCTTGTTCCTGTTTTTAGGTTGAAAGTTTTCAGTTTTTCTCCATTTAGTAAGATGTTGGCTGTTGGTTTATTATATATGGCTTTTATTGGGTTGAGGTAGAAACCATCTATTCCTATTTTCTGTAGGGTTTTTACCATCAATGGGTGTTGGATTTTGTCAAAAGCTTTTTTTGCATCTATTGAGATGATCATGTGGTTCTTGTCCTTGGCCCTGTTGATCTGGTGTATTACATGTATTGATTTCCGTATGTTGAATCATCCCTGCATTCCTGGGATGAATCCCACTTGATCATGGTATATAATCTTTCTGTAACTTTCTGTATTCTATTAGCCTGTATTTTACTAAGGATTTTTGCATCTATGTTCATGAGGGAGATTGGCTTGTAATTTTCTTTTTTGGTTGGGTCTTTCTCTGGTTTTGGTATTAGGGTAATACTTGTTTCCAGGAATGAGTTAGGGAGACTTACTTCTCTTTCAATTTCACTGAAGAGTTTGAGGAATGTTAGCATTAGGTCTTTCCTAAATTTCTTGTAGAATTCAGTGGTGAATCCACCAGGGCCCGGGCTTTTCTTTGTTGGTAGGGTCTTAATTACATTTTCAATTTCATTAGCTGAGATTGGGTTATTCAGCAGTTTTACATTTTCTTGATTCGTCTTTGGTAATTTATAGGTTTCTAGGAATCTGTCCATTTCTTCTGTGTTATCGAATCTATGTGAGTAAAGGTTTAAAAGCAGGTGTTGATGATCTTCTGCATTTCCACAGGGTCAGTAGTGATTTCACCCTTTTCATTTCTTATTACATGAATCTGAGTTTTTTATTTCCTCTTTTTGATAAGGATGACCAGGGGTTTATCAATTTTATTTCCTCTTTCAAAGAACCAACTCTTCGATTCATTAATTCTTTGTATTGTTTTCTTAGTTTCAATTGCATTAATTTCCACTCTGACTTTGATAATTTCCTCCCTTCTTTGGGCTTTGGACTTGACTTGCTCTTCTTTTTCTAGAAGTTTGAGGTGCAGCATTAGGTTGTTTTTGTGTGTTCTTTCCATTTTTCTGATGTGGGAGTTTAGTGCTCTAAATTTCGCTCTGAGGACTGCTTTCATTTTGTCCCACAGGTTCTGGTAATTTGTATTTGCGTTTTCATTTAATTGTAGATATTGTTTAATTTATTCTTTTATTTCTTCTGTGACCCATTGCTTATTTAGAGAGTATTATTTAGTTTCCATGTGTTTATGAGGTCATTGTAGGTATTTTTGTCATTCATTTCCAATTTTACTATGCTATGGTCAGATAATATGCATGGAGTTATTTCAGTTCCTTTGCTTTTACTTAAGCATGTTTTGTGGACCAGTATAAGATCTATTTTAAAGAATGACCCATGTGCAGCTGAGAAGAATGTATATTTTGATGTTGATGGGTGGAATACTTGGTATACATCTACTAGGTACATTTGTTCATGACTTTGATTCAGCACTGATATTTCTTTGCTGATTTTTTGTTTGGTTGATCTGTCTTTCTGTGACAGTGGGGTGTTAAGGTTCCCTGTTATAACTGTATTATTGTTTATTTGGTTTTTCATGTCTATTAAGAATTGTCTTACATAGTTGGGTGCTCCCATATTCTGTCGCGCGCCTGTCCCGGCCGGCAGGAAGACACACAACACAGTGGCAGTGGTAGGCAAGCTTTTAATCGTCCCCGGTGAGATACGCCCCAAGAAGCCTCACATGC
>RJWM01017142.1:0-43935 GCA_004363535.1 Dasyprocta punctata | reverse complement strand
GTTTTGCCAGCTTTCAATGGAGTTTTTAATTTCCTGGCTATCTCTTTGAATCTGTTTCATGCTTTCTAAATCTTTCTTGTATGGTTCATTCAAGATTTCCCTCATTTTCCTATGCTCCTCTATTTTTTTAATCTATGTCTTTAGAGATACTCAGCAATTCTTCTACAATGTTTTTCATTTCTTCTTTTACCTGAGATAGTATTTCTGTTCTAATTTCTTTTATAGCCTCATGAAGTTATTTCTTTACTTCAGTTACCATCACTTCAGAAATTTCAGGTGTGCAACTCCCAGTCTCTTCAATGTTTACATCTTCTGGACCTGCTCTGCATGGGTTGGAGGTCAGAGACTGCCTTTTGCTTCTTCCTCTTAACATATTCCTGGATTCTTCTGAACAAGTGGGTAGTGGGGGCCCAGGCACTTCCTGTGTTGGCTACACTTTCTCCTAAGCATGACTGCCTGGTTCTCCTAGCCAGCGCTGGCTACAGGTATTCAATGGTGGCCATTGGGTGCTCTGGTGCGGGGCTGGCTACTGCTTTCCCCAGCCCACACTGGCTACCTGCAGGAAGCTTCCTGATGGTGGCCAGCATGGATGTGAGGGTAGGGTTGGCTGCTTCTTCTCCCTACTTATGCTGGATACCAGAGGGAAGCATCCCCAATGGCAGCTAGTGTGCACATGCAGGCAGGGCTGGCTGTTGCTTCCCAGACCCAAGTTGGTTACCAGCAGGAATCATCCCTGATGGTGGCTGGTGTGTGCCACAAATACGTTTTTAACAGGGTATGTTTTGCTGATAATAACTGAGTTTTTGATAACTTACATAAACTCTGCACTTCTACTTTCCTCTTCCTTTCTATGTCTTTGCTGTCACGTTTTACTTTTTATACAATAAACCCTTTAAAAATTATGGTAGGTATAGTTATTTTTAATAGTGTCATCTTTTAATCTTCACATCTCAGATAAAATTTATTTTCCCATCACTTTTTACTGGTGAGTAGTATTTTTCTTTTCATACTACTACTTAGTAATCTTTTTCTTCAGCTTGAAGGACTCTCCTTGGCATTTCTTAAGAGGAAAGTCTAATGGTAATAAAATCCCTCAACTTTCATTTGTTGAAGAAAAAATGGCTTTTCTATTCTCTCTTTCATTTTTTGAAGAATGCAAATACCAGATATAATATTCTTTTTAAATTCTTATCTGATCCATGGACGAGAAGGAAAGAACCTGATCACTAATCTGCATATAGATTTAATGAATTACACTTCCCAGGAGCACCTGTAAGTATGAGAGAATGCCAGTTAACAAAAAAAAAAGAATAAAATTCTCTAATATTTTGAGGGGCTGTAATAGGGGGAAATGGAGCAATCCAAATGATATCAAAAGAGATAATCAGAAAAATCAGAAACATTTTGGAGGAAAGCAGTTTTCACTTCAACATTATAAAGAATATTGAAAATGATGCCATGGCTTAACTTAAAAGGCAGAAATAAATTCCCAATCAATGAAGAGTTTTAATTAAAACCTAGATGACTACTTGACAGGAATGCTGTAAGCAGATGTCTGACTGACACTGTTTTAGCATTCTCCTCTCCCCACCCCCACCAATGAACATTACTTTGGTCTCTGTGGATTTCTCTGCTCTCAAGCTTTGGTCATTTCCCCCTTGGCAGAGATCATGGTGACATGGGTAAAATAGAGATGTGGTATTTCTACTAGGTAGATAGAAGGATTAGGCTTCTTTCATTTCTTGTATTCAGACAGATTATGAGTAAGAGATAGTTAATCTTTGCCTTAACCTTACCAGAGAACATAGTGAGCCAGATGATAAAGGGTCATCTTTAGTAACAGCAGCAGTCTTTTGTTATAGGCTCTTTATGCTCAGGGAGAATCATGATGGTTCACAAAGATAGAAATTACAGTGACACAGGAGTTTCAGGAACGTTCATGTACTTTCAGCTTTTTCTGTGTATTTTCCTAAACCTAAAGGCTCTTGAAATCTAAGGAAAAGTTGTAGAAGGAAGAATAGGAACTACTACTTCCTTTAGTTCTCCCTTAAATATTCCCATTTCTCATTACCCTAGTTGCACCAGCCTCAGGTAACAAGCTAAATTCAGACTTTAGTCTGAAAGATTTGTAAACATCAAAACTGAGTGATAGGACTACTGGTCATAGGAATCTAGGAGGCATCTTTTACCAAAAAAGGTTCATCCAAAAGATATACTTAAGAACAAAAAGAATGGTTAGAAATTATATTAACAGTCAATGTAATCCAACAGACTCTCAAGGGGCATAAATATGAGATCTAGGAAGAACCTTTGAAATAAACTGGATCAAGTCTTTTGTAAACACATAAAAGAAATTGACATAGGAAAAGAGTGACAACACTAAGTCAAAACTCAGGTATTCTGACTTTTAACTCAGTGTTATTCTGTTCAATAAAGAACTAACACATGAAAAACAAGAAACTAAAATAGCATGTATCAGTGGACCACACAAGCCTCAAAGTCAGATAATAGCAATAGATAAGTCTTCTCTAAAACTTCTAATGCAAGCCGGGCGTGGTGGCGCACGCCTTTAATCCCAGCACTCGGGAGGCTGAGGTAGGCGGAGCGTTGTGAGTTTAAGGCCGGCTTGGGCTACAACGCGGCGCAAGGCCGACCTGAGCTACATAGTGCGACCCTGCCTCAAAAAACCAAGGCCGGGAGTTTGGCTCAGTGGCTTAAGCGCCTGCTCTGGCAGGCGCAAGGCTGTGAGTTCAATCCCCGGTGCCGCAAAAAAATAAAAAATAAAAATAAAAAAATAAAACTTCTAATGCAGATTTTCATCCAGTTTATTTGTAAATATCTTTTAGTAATAAAGTATTGCTACCTCCCTATTTCAGCTTTAAACAGCACTTCAGAAAGTTCTTCCTAATATCATACTTTGCAAAAAAGGGACGTCTATCCTTAGAAAGGCATGCCTGGAAGGTTGGCACTGGCCGGCATCTGGGAACATATATTTCATGAAGGTCAAAGATCACTCTCTCAGCCTGTAAAGGGTGGTTGACTGTGCCTAAAACATTTATGCAAACAATGTGGTGTATGCTGAACTGGTGCTCTTCTTCTGGGGTCTGCAATTTGGTGTGTGCTAGGCAGAAAGTACCCATATGACCAGCTTACATGAAAACACTTAGTCACTGAGATTCTCCTGAGCTTCCCTGGCAGACACTATTTCTAACTTGTCATAACTTGCTACTGGGAAAATTAAGTACATTTTGTGTGGACTCCACCAGAGCAGGACTCTTGGAAACTTGTGATTGGTCTCCTCTAGACTCTGCCCTATCTACCTTTTAACTTTGTTGATGTGTTTTGTAGCTTTTCATGGCAATAAATTTAGATATGTGTATGACTACACGCTAGGTCCTTGGTGCCCTCTTTCTGAGTCATCAGACCTGGGAGTGGCCTTGAGTTCCGCTGATAAGCCAAATTCTATTTTCCTTAGTTTCTGCCCATTGGTCCTTCAGTCTCGAACAAATGCTAGTAAAGTTCATGAGAGAAAATAAATATGAGAGCTGAGCCTTGAAGAAAGAATGACAAATACACAAGTAGGAAAAGAGATTACAAATCAGTCCATTTAAATATTCAAGTATTCATTTTCAACACAGAAAAAGGCTGAAGACTAACAGGGGAGGGAACATATGTGGTTGGAAGAGGATGGATTAGATGGATACTGTGAAAAATACTTCTGGGATTCTGATTATCTAATTTTCAAGATTGGTTGAAAGTCATCAGTTCAATTATAGAACCTTCTTCAGCCCAGAGATGTATAGAACACATTCTTTGAGTCTATTACAAAGGACTGATTGCTATCTGAATTGCTTTCTCAAGTACTTTCAGAACATTTGCTATTTGTGTGGTGACAATCACCCAAAAAAAGTAATTAAAGGAAGAATCTGAAAGCTCAAATATCTAAAATGAGCAACTTACTAATGTGTGCTAAAATAAGGAACACCAAAAAAGTAAACCCTTTCAACTACCTACTTCTCGCAGAAATGCAAAATAATCTGGAACAACAGTTCATTCTTTCAGAAACTAAGAGAAGGTAATATTACTTATTCCATCTTCTTTTTAGTAGCTCTTTCCATGATTCGATCTTATAGACACACTTGTAGCACTGTATTAGAAAATATCATTGTATGTGAATATATAAAAAGCAGATTTAACTTATTTATACAATGATTATTTTTCAAGCATTTATATGCCAAGCACTATACTAAGCTAATAGTGCAACTTAATATTTGCCTAAGCTCTGTTGTTTCTTGTCTTTAAAAAAACCTGTAAAATCTAAACTCTAGAAGTAAAATTTTCTCATCAGCAGAATATATCCATAGATGGTACCATTTTCTTTCTTCATACTATTTAATGAGAGTGTCTTTTTTACAAACTATCAGCTTTAAAATTTTTTTAAATTTTTATTTTTAGTGTTGAGGATTTAGCTCAGTGGCACAAGTGCCTGCCTGGCAAGCGTGAGGTCGTGAGTTCGATCCCTGGTACCAAAAACAATTTTTTAAATTTTATTTTTATTAGTATATTTTTGAAGTATATAATGATTACATTCATCTTGGGGAATCAGTGTATATATAGCACATTTTAATTGCTTCTCCATCCCTTTCCTCTCCACTTTCTCCCCATCTCTTGGTCCCCTTCCTGTTTACAAAAGATCTTTCTCCATGTTTCATGTTGTATCTTATATTTTGCTCTTCAATTTATTTATACTTTGGGTTTCTCATATAAGAGAAATCATGCACTATTCAAGCCTGTGCATCTAACTTACTTCACTTAACATCATGGTCTCAAAGTGCATCCATTTTCCTATAAATGACTTAAAATGCATAAACGCTACATTTTCTTTACCCATTCATCTGTTGATGGACATATAAACTGCTTCCAAGATTAACTATTATGAGTTGTGCTGCTATAAACATCGGCACACATGTACCACTGTAAAATGGTGCCTTTAACTCTTCTAGAAAGTTACCTAGAAGGGGAATAGCTGGGTCAAATGGAATTTCTAGTTTTAGTTTTTTGAGGACTCTCCATATTGATTTCCATAGTGGTTGCACTAGTTTACAATCCAACCAACAGTCTAGAAGGACTCCTTTTTCCTTATAACTTCATCAGCATTTGTTATTATTTAATTTCTTGATTATAGCCATTCTTTCTGGAGAAAGATAGAATGTCTGTGTTATTTAATTTGCATTTCTCTAATGGTCCAAGATGCTGAACATTTTTCATGAATTCACTGGCCATTTGTATTACTTCTGAGAAGTGTCGAATCATTTCAGTTGCCTGTTTTTGTTGGGTCTTTTATTTGGCGGGGTGGGGCCTAAGTTTTTTTGAGTTCTCAAATTCTTTTTATACTTTAAATTTATAGTTATGATAAGAATAGCTAAGTGAGAAACAATGGGCTCTAAGACATCACTTCATTCAAGCAGTATGTTGCAAAGGATGTTATGGCAGGGGGTTCAGATATTTTAACAGAAAACAGATAATGATCACCATCATCTCAGACACAAGAGCTTAGGTTTTGCCAGATTTCTTAATGCTAGCTGACACCTTTCCTTGTGGCCTTTGCTTTCAGCTCATTGAGGTTTTGTTTTGTTTTGTTTTTTGTTTGATTTGTTTTCGCTCCTGTTTTAGCTTCTTGAAAGCCTCATCTCCTCTTCTAGCTCATGGCCTGATTCTTGGGCTGTTTCAAGGGCTTCCTTCTTGCCACCTTTATGGTTGGACTTGGTGCCTGTTGCCCCTTTCTGATTCTCCTCTTTAGTCTTCAAAGGCCCCCAGTCCCCACCAATGCTGGGAATGGAACCCAGGGCCTCACACATGCTAAGCAGGTGCCTGACCACTCAACTCTATTTCTAACACTCATCTTTAAAATCCTTAAAGGTGAACTTTTTTTCTTCCACCACAACTGGAAGAGCAAATAGTTTAAAAACTTATTTGCAAGGCTTGATTGAAATCTATAGCCAAGCTTACAGTTATCATTATATGAATTTTCCTAGGAATAAATCCATCTTAATTGGGTCACTAACATCAGAGTTGGTGCTTAATTTAAACTAACTAGCTCTGGAGACTAGGTTAGAGAGGAGACACTGTGATGAGATTGTCCATGTCTGAAAACCTGCACTGAATAGTAAGATTAATCAGGAAAAGTTCAGAGAAGAAGCTCTAACTCCATTTTCAAAACTTCTCCCTCTATCAGTTCTATCCCATTGGCAAGCAGCTGGTCCAGACCAGACTTTCCTCAAAACCCCTTCCTCCTCCGCCTTATTGTCTAATATCATGCAATTTTCCTGGAGAAAGTTGACTTTGGTCAATCTCATTACTCCAAACCATCTGTCACTACAAAGGCATTTGACATGTCATCTTCATATCCCTGGGCTATAAAGCAACATTAGTTTGTTTCCAGAAGCAGCATAATGCGAAGTTCAAGAGCTCGGCAATGATGCAGATCTAGGTTCAAACAGTTCTACCACCAGCAAGCAGTGTGATATGAGACAAGTTATTTAACCTTCCTTATCTTTGGAGAGTAGTAACATGTAATCGGAATGTTGTGAGGATGTGAGGATCATCTAAAACAAATGAAACATTTTGCACAGAGTGTGGCATCTAGTAATAACTGATAAAAAGATGAGTCAGTAGTAGTATACTCTTGAAATTATTTTTCTGCATTCTCAATTCCCATGACGGTCATGTTAATCAAAAAGTGGTACAGATGGTCTAATAAAATATTATTTTACATTCAAAGAACAATCTTGGAAATATATTGTATACACCCAAACACTGTATTTTGTTTACCATTTTCAAGGTTCATGCTGACAAGGAAACTATTTGAAGTTAGTCCTGAGAAAATTCAAGAAATGGGGTAACGCCACTGCATTTAGTCTACCCATCTCACACTGGCACTATTTTATTAACCTTCTTACTAACCTGCTTTTCCCCTCCTCTAATGACAGCATGGCATAACAAGAAAACTTTAAAGTGAATGAGATGTGTACTCTAGTCCTGGCTCTAAAACTTATTATCTATGTGACCTGAGCTTATATAGGGACTCTGATGTGAAGAGATCCATCTTGAGTTGTAACCATGGTAAGCACCTCTGAATAACCCTGCTCAGTTTTCCACACATAGCTCCCTGGCATTGGATAAAATCAGAGTAATATAAGAAGCTTTATGGCTAGATCCTGGGGCTGTCAGTGCCAGGAATGTGCATGATGTTTTTTATATTAGCTTAAGATAACTAGATGTGTTCTAGTTTAGAAGTCACTTTTCTCCTAAACATTATAAATAGCCCTTCTTCTGACCCAAATTGTGGGGATCTACTGATCTTGCTGCCACCCAGGACTATGCTTCTGACAGTAATTCTCAGAAATTAATTCACACTCCCTGAAATCCTAGACTCATCTGTCTCTTTCTTCAGTCTCATATTTCCACTGGGACAAGGTTGTTCCAGAACAGCTTGCTACTCTACCCTTCTGTACCTTAATATACTCACCCATAAAAGGGGGCTAATAAATTTATCTACCTATAGAATTGCTGTGAAAATTAAATATATTAATGCACATTCCACAGTATATACAAAAGTGCCTGGCAAATTCTAAGTTCTCAAGGTATTCAGGTTGTTCAGGCTACCAACTCTGTGCTCTTAAAGACAGTGACTGACTCCTTGTTTTAAAAATCTCACTTATGTCCTACTGTTACAAATAGGCAATATTTCTAAATTATTTCTGCATAAATAATTTCTAAAAGCATTTATATACTCCTAATGAGATTTTAGAAATGGAAAACACCTTTTTAAATCACTGGCCAAAGACAGAAGAAAATACTGTCCTAATTTGTAGTATATAAATCACTTACTATTAGAAAAAAGCTTTTCAAATAGTAGCCTATAAGATTTAATTTTTTAATTTTAAGAAAACTGCAAAGTGAGTGTGGTAACATAACCTGTAATCCCAGCACTTGGGAGGTTGAAGAAGGAAGATTAAGAATTTGAGACCAACGTGAACTACATAGCAAATTCACACCCACATAGTGAGACCCTGTGTAAAAAAAAGAAAAGAAAAAATAAAGTGCAAAGCAAGAAGATGGAACTACTTGGAAATATATATGACTCTAATTCATAACTTCCAAAAACATGAAGCAGAAGTTCAAAGTTTTGCAGAGAAAATGACAAATCTACAATTGCAGTGGTAGATTTTAACAAACTTCCATAGATAACTGATAGGTTAAGAAGTAGAAAATTAGTAAGTACTTAAATATTTATATAATTTTCAAACTTGATTCAATAAATGTTTAAGATGTTGATAATTTTTTAAAGACAAAAAAGCACAGAAAAATCAAAAAGCAATCAAACAAATAAAAACAATAACAAAAGCCAATCAACAACAACAACAAAAACAACAGTGATACAGGATTTCAAAACAAGATGACAGGAATTTAACAATGGGTGTTATATTGTGTATTCTAATCTTCAAAACAGTTACTGAGGTTACCAGACACAGGCATGCAAAACTGATTAAACAATATGATTTCCCTTTGAACAGTTTCTTTCCCTTTCATTATATCTTTTGCAACTTTTGGGTCTTATTTACTTTCAGTTTCTTACACCAGCTAGACAATGTGGTGTTTATACATGTAAGTCTGATTTATTTCACTTACAAGTATGGTCTCTAGTTGTAGTCACTTACCTATAAAAGCCTCTAGTTTATTCTTCTTTATAGCTGAGTAGTACTCCATTGTATAAAAATACCATATCTTTTTTATTCATTCCCCAGTTGATGGGCATTTGGGTAGTTTCCACGATCTGCCTATTACAAATTGTGCAGCTACAAACATGGGTGCACATATATTACTGTGGTATGTGTGTTCCATACTTCTGGGAAAATAATACCCAGGAGGGGAATAGTTGGACAAAATGGAGTCTCTAATCCTAATTTTTTGAGGAACCTCCACACTGATTTCCATAGTGGTTTTACCAGTCTGCACTCCCACCAACAATGTAGAAGGGTTCCTTTTCCCCCGCAGCAACTCCAGCATTTGTTATATGTTGATTTCTTGATGTTAGCCATTCTTTCTGGAGTGAGATGATATCTCAGTGTTGCTTTAATTTGCATTTCTTGAATGACCAATTATGTTGAAAATTTTTCATATATTTATTTGCCATTTGAATTTCTTCATTTGAGAAGTGTGTATTCATCTCAGATGCCCATTTTTGGATTGGGTCTTTGAATTGGGGGTCCTGATGTTTTTTAATTCTTTATATGTTCTAGATAGAGTGACAAAAAATCTTTTCCCAATCTGTGGGTTTTCTTTTCACTCTCTTGGTGATTTCTTTGGATGTGCAAAAATTCTTTAATAAGATAAGAACCCATTTGTTGATTCTTTGAAGTACTTCCCATGCAGTTTGGTTTTGCTTTGTGAACTCTCTGCCTACCACTATGTCTTTGAGATTTCTACCTACTTTGTCTTGCAGTAAATTTATTGTTTCTGTCTTAATGTTTAGATCTTTGATCCACTTTGACTTTAGTTTAGTGCATGGTGATAGGCATGAGTCTAGTTTAAGTCTTCAGCATGTGAAAAATCAATTTTCCCACCACCATTTATGAAAGAGGCTATCTTTCTTCTAGAGAACATGTTTGGCCCCTTTGTCAAAGATAAGGTGGCTGAGTGTGTTTGTAGTTGTGTCTATATTTTATATTCTATTCCATTGATCCTCAGGTCTGTTTACTTGCTGGTACCATGCTTATTTTATTATAGCAGCTTTGTAGTATAATTTCAGGTCAGGGATTGTGATGCCTCCTGACTTGCTTTTGTTTCTCAGGATTGCCTTCGCTATTCTAGGTATCTTCTGGTTCCAGGTGAACTTTAGGAATGTTTTCTCTAGATCTATGAGGAATGCTAATGATATTTTGATCAGGATTGCATTAAATCTGTATAACAGCTTTGGGAATATGACTGCTTTCATGATGCTGGTTCTTCCTATCCATGAACAAGGGATATCTTTTAATTTTCTAATACCCTCTTTGATTTCTTTTTTTCAGAGTACTGTAATTTTCAATGTATAAATCTTTTACTTCCTTTATTAGATTGATTCCTAAGTATTTCATTTTTTTGGATGTTATTGTGAAGTATATGGTTTCTTTAATTTCTCTCTTGGTGAGTTTGTTCTTTGTGTACGGGAATGCAATTGACTTCTGAGTATTGATTTTGTACCCAGCTATGCTGCTGAATTTGCTTATTAAGTCTAGAAGTCTGCTGATGGAGTTTTTGGGGTCCTTTATATACAGTATCATATCATCTATGAATAACAATAATTTAAATTCTACCTTTCCTATCCTTATTCCTTTTATTTCTTTCTCTTGTCTGATTGCTCTGGCTAATGTTTCCAGAACTATATTGAACAAGAGTGGTAATAGTGGGCACCCTTGTCTTGTTCCTAATTTAAGAGTGAAAGCTTTCAGTTTTTGTCCATTTAGTATGATGTTGGCTATTAGTTTGTCACAAATGGCTTTTATCATATTGAGGTAAAGACCGTCTATTCCAATTTTCTCTTAGGTTTTTACCATGAACAAGTGTTGGACTTTGTCCAAAGATTTTTCTTCATCTATTGAGAAGACCATGTGATTTTTGTCTTTGGCTCTGTTGATGTGGTGTATTATGTTTATTGATTTGCGTACATTGAACCATCCCTGTATTCCTGGAATGAATCCCACTTGGTCACGGTATACAATCTTCTTGATGATTTGCTGCATTTTATTTGCTAGTATTTTACTGAGGATTTTTGCATCTATATTCATTACAGAGATTGGTTTGTAGTTTTCTTTTTTGGTTGGGTCTTTCTCTGGTTTTGGTATTAGGGTAATACCTATCTCTAGGGAGAATTGCTTCTCTTCCAATTTCATCAAAGAGTTTGAGGAGTACTGGTGTTAAATCTTCTCTACATTTCTTATAGAATTCTGCTGCGAATCCATCAGGTCCTGAGCTTTTCTTTGTTGGTAAGTTTTTAATTATGTTTTCAATTTCATTAACTGATATTGTGTTATTCAGGATTTTTATATCTTCTTGATCCAATTTTGTAATTCATATGTTTCTAGGAATCTGTCCATTTCTTCTGTTTTCCATCTTATGAGAGTATAGATTTTCATAATAGGTATTGATGATCTTCTGAATTTCCACAGGATCAATAGTGATTTCACCTTCCTCTTTTTGATAAGGTTGGTTAGGGCTTTATCAATTTTATTTATTCTTTTGAAGAACCAACTCTTTGATTCATTAATTCTTTTTTTGTTTTCTTAGTCACAATTGCATTGATTTCTGCTCTAATCTTTATAACTTCTTCCCTTCTTTGGGCTTTAGGCTTGACTTGCTCTTCTTTTTCTAGGAGTTTGAGGTGCAGCATTAGGTTATTTGTGTTTGTTCCATTTTCCTGATATGAGAATTCACTGATATAAAGTTTCCCTCTGAGGACTACTGGAACCCATAGGTTCCAGTAGGTTGTATTTGCATTTTTGTTCAATTGTAGATATTGTATAATTTCTTCTTTAATTTCTTCTGTGACCCATTGGTTGTTTAGGAGAGTTCTAATTAATTTCCATGTGTTTATGGACTTTTTGTGGTTCCTTTTGTCATTAATTTCCAATTTTATTGCACTATAGTCAGATAATATTCACAGGATAATTTCAATTCCTTTGCATTTACTTAAGCATATTCTGTGGACTAGTATACGGTCTATTTTAGAGAGTGACCCATGTGCAGCTGAGAAGAATGTGTATTCTGATGTTGTTGGGTGGAACAGTATATACACATCTACTAAGTCCATTTGTTCACAAGTTTGATTCAGTTCTGTTATTTCTTTGCTGATTTTTTGTCGAGTTGATCTGTTTCTTTGTGACAATGGGGTGTTAAGGTTTCCCATTATAATTATATTATTTCTCATTTGATTTTTCATGTCTATTAATATTTGTCTTACATAGTTAGGTGTTCCCACCTTTGGTGCATATATATTTATGATTGTTATCTCTTCTTCTTGAAGTTTTCCCTTAACAAGTATGTAGTGACCTTCTTTATCTCTTTTGATCATTCTTGATTTGAAGTTCACATTGTCTGAAAACACAATAGCTACCCCTGCTTTTTTCCAGGCTTCTGTCACATAGAATACTGTTTTCCATCCTTTGACTTTCAGTCTATGATTTTCCTTTTGAGTTAAATGTGTTTCTTGTATACTGCATATTGTTGGATTTTGTTTCTTACTCTACTCTGCCAGTCTGTTTTGTTGATTGGTGAATTGAGGTCATTTACATTGATGGTTATAACTAATATGTATTGACTTATCTTTGTCATAGTATCTTCCTGTTGTTGGTTCTCTACTTTTTCTCTCTGTTTAAGTTCTTGCCATGCTTGGTGGTTCCTTTCTGCTATTGTTCTTGGAATTGTGGTCATCTTTATCTTTTCCTAGAGCATCTTTCAGTACTCTTTGTAGTGTTGGTTTGGTAGTCATGTATTTCTTTAGTTGTTCTTTGTCATAGAAGTATGTTATTTCTCCATCAATTTTGAAAGATATTTTTGCAGGGTACATCAATCTGGATTGGAAGTTGTTTTCTTTCAGGACTTGAAATACTTCTCTCCAAACTCTTCCTGATGGTTTGTGTTGAGAAGTCTGTCGTGATTCTGATGGGCTTTTCTTCCTAAGTGATCTGTTTCTTTTTCCTGACAGCTTTTAGTATTCTGTTTTTGTGCTGAATTTTTGGGATCATAATTATTATATGTCTGGGTGTAGATTTATTTTGGTTATGGCCAATTGGAGCTCTATATTCCTCACTTATCTGTATGTCAGATTCTTTTCCCATGATTGTGAAGTTTTCTGCTATTATTTCTGTAAATAGTTGTTTTATGTCATTTGTGTTGACTCCTGCTTTTTTGTTGACATCTACCAGTCTTATATTGTTTCTCTTTGCATCATCTTGCAGCTGTTGAACTTTTGTTTTCTGGCTCCTTGTTATTTTTAGATCTTTCCTTTTATGATCATTAGCTGCCATCCTGTCTTCAAGGTCTAAGAGTCTATCTTTAGCTTCATTCAAGTGGTTTTGCCAGCTTTCAATGGCCAGCTTTTAATTTCCTGAATATCTCTTTAAATCTGTTTCATGCATTCTAATTCTTTTCTACATTGTTCATTCAAGGTTTCCATTATTTTCTTATGCTTCTCTGTTTTTTAGTCTACGTCTTCCTTAGATACACTCAAACATTCCTTCATAATGTTTGTCATTTCTTTTTTTACCTGAGAGATTGCTTCTGATCTGATTTCCTCCATAGCCTCATGGAGTTGTTTCTTTACTTCAATTGGTATCATTTCAGAAATTTCAACTGTGTGATTTCCAATGTCTTCCATGTCAGTGTCTCCTGGGCTTGGTCGGCTGTGGGTCTGAGACTGCATTTTTCTCTTTCACTTTATCATTTTCCTAGGTTCCTCCAGACAAGCTCATTAAGTTGAAGGCACTTACCGTGCTGACTGACTGTGCAGCAGTGGTAAGGGGTGAGCCAGGCACCTGGATTCCTCTGAACCAAGGCTCCCGGGGTGACAGAAAAATAGCATGTGGGAATTCTGCCTTCTATCAGCTCACTGGTGCTCCCCGAGGATAGAGGGTCTCTGGGCAAAGTTTTTCTGGACCATGCTTCTCCCTGGGGTGCTCCATGGATGGCACCTGGGTGCTACGCTGGGCTGGGTGGGGCTCAGTTCCTCTAAGACCTATGAGGTTGGCTAGGGCACTCCCCAAAGGCACCAGGGCATTGCGCTGTGTTGGGCAGAGGTCTGATCCTCCAGGATCCATGCTGCAAGCTGAGGTACACCCCCAAAGTACAATGTCAGGCCCTTGTCCTGGATTGGGCAGAGCTTGGAACTTCCAGGACTCACACAGCTAGCCAGAATGCACCCCAGAAGTATGGCACCAGGTACTTGTGCTGGGATGGGTGAAGCCTGGAAGCTTCAGAACCCACGCAGCTAGTCAGGGCACACCCCCAAGTATGGCATCAGGACTTGTATTGGGCTGGACAGAATTCAGAATCCCCAAGATCCCCATGGTTGGCTGGGGCAATCCCCCTGATAGACAGTACTGGGGCTCTGCACTGGGCTGGGCATGGCTCGGTACTTCCAGGACCTACACCACTGGCCAGGGCACACCCTCTTTGATATCAACAATTTAAAAACACATATTCTTCTTAAGTACACATAGAACAGTTATAAAAATCAATTTATCTAAGGCTAAAATGCAAGCTTCAAAAAATTTCAATGATTCAACCTTTGTCTTCAATGCACTAAATAGAAACCAGCAACAAAAACTGCTTGATATTCTGTCTTTTAAAGATGACAGAATGGATACAAATACTTACACAGAATGAATACAAATACTTAACTCTGTTACCTCCAGAAATTCAACTACTATCACATATGTAAAGTATCACTTGTATTGGTGGTTTTCTTTTTAAAGTATAAACTCATTAAGACAAAAAAAAAGAGATACACACAAAATTGTACATATTGGAAAATGGAAGAAATTGTGGCTAACAGCAGATTTGAGAAAGCTAAATCCTAAGTGAGGCATGGGAAAAGCAGAGATATAGTCTGGATTATGCAATGGAGTACCCAAAAGTCTCTGAAAGAGGGTATGATGGCTACATATAAGCAGCGAATCTGAACACTAAGAATCATGTAGGCCTCTATGTCATCTCTACTACTATACTTAATTGGGTAAGTCACTCCCCTCGGCCTCTTAATCTAGGCAAGAAACAAGAGTTTATTCTCTGAGAAGGTAAAAATAGGTTTGAGAGGGCAGTATGCATACTTGAAGATAGGGATACTTAACTGAAAATAGGTGTGAATAAAGTTAAATGTCCTTTCTATCTGTTGAGAAACCTCAGCTTAATGTCATATTGAAATTCCACAATGCCAGGAGCCATGACTATGTCTTCTTAGGAATGAGAATAAGAGAATTTTCTGAGCTGTTCAAGAAAAAGAAATAAGATATTGACATACTGATAAGCTCTACCAGATCACGTGACAGTGAATTCCACAGTAGATAAGTTCTACCCAAAATACACACAGATTCCAGTCACTCTTCAATGCCCTGCTTCTACACCTGAGCAGAAAGTTGAAGATATTATACACTTTAGTAGACACCGCAAAATGAAACAGATCAAACCCATAAACAGGAAGAGAAGCAACCTAGAAAACAGGCTAGATAGGGGAATGAAAGTTTTGAAAGCCATTATTAATATCGTCAGAAAGATAAGGACCTATGATAGAAAAATGAGATGAATAAGGGAATCATGGGGTGGGGGAAGAGTCCTTGGAAGCTAAAAATATAAACAAGAGAAGCTCAGAAATAAACTCTCACATTTACAGTCAACTTATTTTTAACAAGTGTGCCAAGACAAATAAATGGAGGGGGAAAATGAGTATTTTCAAGAAACAGTTCTGAAATGACAACATATGATATACAAAATAATGTATTTCAACCATAACCTCATATTAAGTTCAGAAATTGACTCAATATGGATCAAAGGTAAATCTATACAATTCTTAAAATATAGCTCTAAATCCTGTGACCTTGAATTAAACAATACATCTAACCTCAAAACTATAATTAAAAAACAAACAATAAATTGAACTTCATCAAAATTGAATTTTTTTGTGCTTCAAAAGATATGACCAGTCTAGGGGAGTAGCTCAGTGGTGGAGTACATGCATAACATATGTGAGGCCCAGGGTTAAAAAAAAAAGAGGGGGACCAGAAGTTTAGTTCAGGGGCTGAACACTTGCCTACCATGTGCAAGACCTTGGCCTAGATATCTAGCACTGCAAACAAAACAAAACACTACCAATAAAATTCAACCCATAGATGGCAAAAAAACTTTTGCAAATCATGTATCTGATAAGAGTTTTGCATTGAGAATATATAAGGTAACTCAATAATAAAAGACTAATAGTGCAATCAAAATGGCCAAATAATTTGAATAGATGCTTCTTTAAAGAATACACTCCCAGCTGGGAATATAGCTCAGCAAGACAGTGCCTGCCTGACAAGCATGAGATCCTGAATTTGATTCCTAGTACCAAAAAAAAGAATATACACACACATAACTCTCACACACACACAAGACACACTAATAATAAAATAATACACACCAATCATTAACCAGCAGGGGAATACAAATAAAAGCTGTAGTATAAATTCACACCCATCATAATTAATGTAACAAAGACAGCAAATAACAAGTACTAGTAAAGATGTAGAGAAATTGGAACTCTAACAAGACTAGGAATATAAAATGACACACTGGGAAAAATCTGACAGTTCAAGAGGTTAAACACAGAATTACCACATAAATTAGCAATTCCACTCCTGGACATATCCAAGAGAATTTAAAATACATGTTCACATAATTTGTATGCAAATGTTCATGGTACCATTAATCACAACAGCCAAAAAGGTCAAGCCCAAAAATCCATCAGCTAATATATGGATAAATAAAATGTGGTGCATTCATATAATAGAAAACCATTAAGCAAGTGAATGTAACAATTTACTAGTACATGCTATTAATTTCATTAATGTAACATGTTCAGACAGCACTCTGTAAAGAGAGAAAACACATTAGTGATTGCTCAGAACTGTGAAAGTGGGGGAAATGGAGGTATGAGTGTTAATGGCCTTATTTTGAGGTGATGAAAATGTTCTAAAATTAATTGGTGTAAATACACTAAAAACTATTGGATTATACACTAAATGGGAAAAGTGCTTACAGGGAAAAAATTATACCACAGAAGGAAAACTGAATAGAAAGGTTGGGGGAAACAGTTGAGACAATTTTCTTAAAAATATTTTTTTAAACCCAAGATGGAAAATAGGAAAAAAAGAACAATTAATTCATATGGTTCAACCTTCAAATAATATTTTACTCTGGAGAAAAGTGAAAAATATGGATAGGAAATGGACAATGAGAGATTAAAGAAAGTGTCCCAGAATCAGAGGGTTGTTTTCCAGATTGAAAGGAGTCCAGGATGCCAAGCACAACAGATGAAAATAGGTTCTAACCAAGATTCATCATTATAAATTTCACAAGAGCAAGCCAAAGAGAAACTTTTAGATGCGTTCAGAAAAAAGAGTAGGGAAAGATTACATTCAAAAGGTCAGGTATCCAAATGGCTTCAAACTTCCCAGAAGCAATTCTGAAACTCAGAATATAACTAAGCAATGTCTTCAACATTCTAATGGAAAATGACTTAAATCTAAAATTCTAAAAGCAGCAAATAATCAATTAAGTTTAAGGGCAGTAAAAAGATATTTTCAGACATAAAAACCAGAACTTTAAATGCACCTAGGAAGAGAGATATCAAGTGGTAGGTACATAGCTGATACACTTATTACCTATGAATTTGAATTATAATCTAAAAAAATTAAAGAATGCTCGAGAGGTACAAATATGACAGAGATAAGAGTTTCAGAATTTTTCCTCTCCCTCTCTCTCTCTCTCTCTCTCTCTCTCTCTCTCTCTCTCTGGTTGATTAAGATACGGGGGTCTGGACCTTGTGATATGCAGATAGAATGATTCTGTAGAGAAAGAAAAACATACTATTTGGAATACTCCCTCCACCAGCTCTTGACCATTCATTTATAGCAGCATAAATAATGACCCAAGTTGACACCCACTGAATTTCTCACAGTTCTTTGAATACCATCAGCAAACACTTAGGTTGTATCTGTGTACCTTGATATAAACTTCGCTGTTCTAAAGCTGCAAAGACCATGAAGTGAACCTATCTATGAGGTTAATGCTGACGGTGCTTGAAGAGCTAAGAGGCAATCACTGTGAAGTATTGTCTGGGAGAAAATTTTTTATTGATTCTGCCACTGCCACAGGCAAGGTGTGAGCATGGCTGCAGTGCTTGATGCTCATGTTGTACACCAGGAGCTCTAAGCATAGCTTAGCAACTTCAACCTAACACTCCAGCCATCCTTGCTCTCAAACATTAGTTGTAGAAAGGATTGCAGCAATCTATAATGTTGGAATTGGATTTTAAAACAGAAAACCAAAAACAAATCTCAGTTGCAGAATCAAAATGAACTCAGACCTCCAAAAGCAGTGCTCTGAGATTCCACCTACCTGGCCTTGATGACAATTATAAGCCATTTTTACACATGCCACTTCTCTATGAATATCTGACGTGCTATAATATTATATCCATGTATACAAAGAGGTTACACCAAGTGAGTTGATCAAAGGATCACTTAAAACACTAATGATTTTGGCACAAGTGGAGTCATTTTTACCAAGACCCTATAAGAAGCCCAGGAAATGTGCAAATGGCTTACAGTGCATGCAACATAGTAAGGTCTGCATCTCTCAGTGTTATGTGAAATAAATCTATCTTCTCACCTTTCAGTAAAAATAGCAGTATGATCTCAACTTAAATACCTCAATAGCAATGACTCTACACAAAGGAACAAGACTGAAAAACGTTCAATTTAAAAAAAATTAAAGTCAGACATGGTGGCACACACTTGTGATCCTGACATTTTGGGAGGCTGAGGCAGGATTGCGAGTTTGAGTCCAACCTGGGTAGCAATGTTTCAAGACTCCATCTCAAAATTTTAAAAAGGATTAGAGATATAGCTCAGTATAAAGGCCCTCAGTTCAGCTTTCAATAAAAAATGATTAAGATCCTAACAGGTATTCAGCTCTGTATAAGACGCTCATCACGGTATGAGAATATGGGCAATTTCTGCTTTCTGGGGGCTTTCAAAGAGCAGAGTGAGACTGACAAATATATTTACTTTATATCAGGAAAAAGCTCTAAAAATTATATAAGACAATTCTTTGTGCAAAATGGGAACACTGAGGCTAGAAAAAGCTAATAGTCCAACAGTGACCAGCTCACACTAGAATCAAAGTCAGAAGAATTCCTAATTATTCTTCTTGCTCCATACAGCCAAGTACAGTAATTTTAATGTTTCAATCCTTTTGGGAAAATAATGAGAGCACTGTCCAACACATATGCTAGAGAAAAATAAAAACCAAATCAAATTGTGTTAAGGAAAATAATAGCAACACAAAATAATGAAACCAAGAATAAGTGCAATATAGATGTAACCATACGATCCCATATACACTTGATAATGATGGGTGATAAATTTGTCATGCAATTTCCATACAACAAAGCAATAAGACAATTAGAATTGTCTGATCATTAAAAAAAAAAAAAACAAAAAACAAGTTAGTTGGGAGCCTCAATGCTTCTCATAGTAAGAATTGTAAAGAATTTCTCCCGAAGTCCCAGAGTCTCACAAAAAGGAAATACATCACACATACAATGTGTAGTTATTCCATATAATCAGTAAATACAATATTTGAAGAAACTCCCATTTGAAGAATCAATGTAATGATGCCAAGTATATTTAGTAGAGCAGTTCAGCAAAAAGACATAATACAGATGAGAGGAAGAGAGGTTTCATAGAAGACTTGGCATTGAAGATGGGAGAAACTTCAGAAAGAAAGAAAAGGTCTGCCTATCAGAGTTGAAACAACTTATACTACTGAATGACATGGACTTCTTTGCTTTTACCTAACTAAAATCTGCATCTGTCTTTTCTTTTCTGGGGAAATGTGGAACAGACTTTAATGAAGCTTATTAAGAGGTTCTTGAACAGAACTGCTCCACATGCTGAATAAAACTGCCACACCGCCCTGTGATTTTGGGGCTTCAACACATTTATTTTCAGATCCACATGCTATGTTTTTTCCATGTCCAGAGACTATGCAGAAGACTGAGATTAAGGGCAGCGGACTAATTAACCTGACAGAGGAAATTTCAAGGTAACCCAGCATTCAGGCTGTAGAACGGGTAATGCTAGCTGCTTTTAACCAGATCTATGTTAAGAATCAAGAGAAAAGAACAAAGCTGAATGACTTAAAAGGTTTGCAGTTTCACCAGAAAGTACCTGCAAAGCTGGGGCCCAGGAGAAGATGGTTGTTGACAATACTAGCATTAAAAAGAAGTCAAATACTTTGCATCAGGACAAAGGCATCTCAGAAATTGGCCAGGCCCCATTCATAGTAGGCACAAAGGTGTAACAGTGTAAACTTTTCTTGAAAAGAGAGCCCCTGTCCCTGCTGCTGGAGAAGGGCCATCTAAGATTCATTTCACAATGTGCAGCCATTTAGACACTCAGAAATCACTGTAGCCATGGTCTAAGAAAGCCTGGTTACTACTTGAGCTGGTGGCAGATCTCAGCATCATCCACATGGTGCTGGTTTTACAGGTATGCTGCATATAAAAGTTGTAGGGTCACAGAGGCTTCCATTCAGATTTCAGAACAAGGCCTGGGAGTCCAGCCAGTGTATCTGAGGGGACAGTGGGTATAGCTGTGAGAATAAAGCCCAAAACTGAAGTGGAGACCCAAAAGTTGGACATGCCAGGAACTGTGGAACATCTGCTGAGGAAAATCACAGGCAGTGAGCAGAGCTGGTCTAAATGAGTTTATGTGGGCAACAACTGGTAAGGTCACTGAAGGGGCTACTGAAGCCATTTGGAGTTCACATCTCTTTTCAACCTGCCCAAATTACTCTTTTCCTCCCACTTTTCACATGGTACTCTCTGGAAGGAAGTCACTACACATAGCTCACCCTTAAAGAGGAAAGAGTTATGCTGCATTTCCCTATACAGAGCATCTATGGCAATTATTCTGTATGAGATATTTTTCTCTTCTCTCCTCATTTGATTAATCATTTGTTCAGATTAGTATAGATCCATATATATTATATATTTTGGATTATTTAATCAAATACTATTTTTTTGCTCAAATTGTTCCAGCTTTAACCACTAAGAGTCCTTTCAGTTAACTATTATAGCCCTTTGATTGACATACACAGAGAGACAGAAAGACAGAGATAGTGATATTATATATAAAGTTCTATGTGCAACCATCTGCACCTATATTGAGCTGATCACGTGATTATACAAGTGTCTCCCACTCTAATTCATTACTATGTGGATTATTCTAGGTTCCTTCTCATGCTTATTTTTAAACTCCTATTCCAGCAGTGAGAAATGTGGCTCCCATTATTTGCCATTCCTTTACTTGATTGATTTCAATATCCATGTACAGAGGTATCTGAATTAAAAAAAAAAGAAAGTATCTGAAATTTTAGTCCACATCTCTAGGAGACACAAATAGTCACTTAGGGTAGAAGACTTACACACATTTCTTTTGTCTTCAGAAGACTACTGACTTCCACAATCAATCAAGTCGGCACATTTTTTTGTCATTCATTTTGCTGAGGGTGTTTTACATATTTGTATTTTATCACATTCTGCATTCCATCCTGGGATCATCTGACTTCCTAGATAAATTTTTTTAATTTGCAAACCTCATAGTTCACTCTTTGTGTCACTGAGTTCCATGGATTTTGGCAAATGTATTGTGTCATGCATCCGTGATTCAGTATCATACAGAACAGTTTCACCACCTCAAGAATTCCCTGTGCTTCACCTTATTAAAAATCCTCCTCTCCTCACTTCCCTTGGCAAACACTAATCTTTTTTTTACTGTTACAACAGTTTTGCCTTTTTCAAAATGTCACATAATTAGACTTATATAGACTATAGCTTTTTCAAGTTGGCTTCTTTACTTTAACAATATGCATTTAAGATTCATCCATACCTTTTTGTGGCTTGATAGTTCATTTACTTTTATCGCTGAAAAACATTCCATTTATAGATGTTCTGTGGTTTGTTTACCCATTCACCTATTAAAAGATATTTGGTTGCTTCTCGTTTTTGTTGATTATGAATAAAGTTATTATAAACACATGCAGGTTTTTGTCTGAGCATATGCTTTTAAATCATTTGGGTAAATAACTAGGAGTATGAATACTGAATCATATGGTAAGATTATGTTTAGCTTTGTACAAAGCTGCCAAACTGTCTTCCAAAGTCTACACATCTTATTAAGTTTTAGAATTCTTTGTGTATTTGGATACAATTCCTCTGCAAATATTTTTTCCCAATCTGTGGTTTGTCTTTTAATCCTCTCAACAGTGCCTTTCGCAGAGCAAAAAAATAATAAATTTTAATAAATTCTAATGTATCATTTTCTTTTGTGAATAGTACTAGTAATGCCAGATCTAAAAGCATTGACAAAGCCAATGTCAAATATATTTCCTCCTGTATTTCTAGAATAGGTTTACAGTTTTTATTTGAAGTTGCAATTCATGGTCCATTTTGAGTCCATCTTTGTCCAAGATGTAGGGTTGGCATCTATGTTCACTATTTTGCATATGCATATAGATTTCCTTAAAAGACTATTGCTTCTCCGTCTAATAGTCTTTGCTCCTTTGTCAAAGATCAGCTGACTATATATGTATAGGTCTATTTCTGGGTTTTCTATCTGTTCAACTGGTCTATTTGCCTATTCTTTCACCAGTATCCCACTGTTTTTCGTTACCATACTTTATAACAAGCCTTGAAATCAGGTTGTATGAGCCCTTCAACTTTGTTCTTCTTCAACAAGAAGACTATTTTAGTTCTTCTGCCTTTCCATATAAACTTTAGAATTAATTTTTTGATCTCCACCAAAAAAAAATGGCTTGCTATGGTTTAAATTGGCATTCCACTGAATCTATAGATCAAGTTGGAAAGAATTGACATAATGTTCAATCCTCTAATCCAGGAATAAGGAACTTCACTCTATTTATATCTTTGGTTTCTTCATCAGGGTCTTAATTTCCCCCATATAAATTCAACACATCTTTTCTTTCATTCATAGCCAAGCATGTCTTTTTCTTTTGTTTTTGTTATAAACACTGGTTTTCAAAATTTCTAACTGTTCATTGCTAGTATATAGGAAAACAACTGACTTTAATGTATTAATCTTGTACCCTGCATCCTTGTTCTATTTGTTTATTAATTCCAGTTTTTTCATCCAATAAAAGTTGAATGTGAGTGGTAAGGAAGGACATCTTTGACATATTCCCAACCTTAGGAGAAAAGCTTGGTTTTTCACTGTAATACACTATTAGCTGCAAGATTTTTGTAAGATATTTTCTGATGATGAAATCTGTCCCTATGTCTCATGTTTGTGGAGAGTGTTGTCATATATGCATGTTTCATTTTGTCAAAGGATTTTTCAGCATCAATTTCTGTCCTTCAAAGATCTCCAAATATTTCTCCTGTTTTTTTTTTTTTTTTTTTTTTTTTTGTGGCACCGGGGATCGAGCTCACAACCTCGCGCCTGCCTGACAGGCACGTAAGCCGCTGAGCCAAACTCCCAGCCCTGGTTTTTTGAGGCAGGGTCGCACTGTCTCATGTTTTTTTACCTTCTGATATTCTAACCATACATGTTATACCTGCAGAAAATGCCCTATAGTTCTTGAATGTTCTCTTGTTGTTTAAAGATGTTTTCTCTTTGCAGTTCTGGGAAGTCTTTTTTGACATATTTTCAAGCTTACTGATTCTTTTCTGTGTTATATCCAGTCTATTAATAGCTCACCTGGAATATTGTTTTCTGTATAGTGTTTTTACTTCTAGCATTTCCTTTTTCATTATTTCCTATAGTCTCCATAACTCCACTTAATTATTCATCCGTTCTCTCATGTTACCACTCCATTATGACATTTTAACATAGAGATAAGCAGTTTTAAATTTCCTACTGGATAATTTTTAAAAATCTATGTTGTATCTGAGTCTGATTCTGATGATTGCTTGGGAGCCACTTCAGACTCTGCTTTTATACTTTTTAGCACAAGTTATAATTTTATGTTATAAGTCAGGTATGATGTATTGGGAAGAGGGACTGGAGTAAACAGGCCTTCAGTGTGAAGTTTTGTGTTCATCTGCCTAGGGGTTTGGCTGTGTTGAGTATCTGTTGTCGCTATGAGTGCCAGAAGCTTCACGTTCCTCTAGCATCCCTGTTTGCATCTCCCAGTGATCTTTGAGCTTCTCTGAGAACTCCTCCTTAGGTACAGTCTCTGTGATAATGTTTTTGGCTATAACTCAGTAATCATACTGAAGTCCTGCTGGTATGGTAGTAAAATGTGAGAGAAAGGAATCATTCCATAATCTTACAATTAAACCTCAGAACCTTCACATTTACAAGAATTTCTGTTTCCTCCTTTTCTCCACCTTAAGTAAGACAATAAGACTAGAGGGCACTGGAGTCAGAGAAATGTTCTTAGGTGGGAAAAGGCTCTGATAAATGCTTTTCCTCTGGAGAGTAGGTCTTTATTAGGAAGAAGGTTCTGTGTATACTGAACCATGGTAACTCCTTCCCTCTTCCTGCCAGAGCCCGGGATCTTTCTTGGCTCTTCTCAGTAAGAACCCAGTGAGTTGCCAAGGTAAAATTTATGAAAGTATGAAGCTGCTCTGAAGACAGCAGCCCTCTGGGAGTTTTGCACTCTCAAGTTTCTTTATACTCAGCGTCCAGTAAGTCAATAAAACTACTACTGAACTAAGAATTTCTACCAACTTACGACTCCAGCAGCTCCTTCTCTAAGTAAGCAGATCTCAGCTGTGACTTTCTGGATTTGTCTTTCTATATTTCAGGGTATCAGTTTGCTCTGCAATCTCAGGTCTCTGCTGGTTCTAAGAAAAAATAATGATCTTCATTGTGTTCAACTGTTTTCTTGTGTAAGGATGGGAGTAGTGACTTCCAAGACTTTTCTATGTTGGAACTGATACTATATTTGCCACTTCCATTTCCATTCTAGGTTTAATCAATTATTCTCTTAAAGAATCATTTTGGCAGTATATCACTTGGGAAGCATATAATCGGGGAGGCGGATTTAGGTATAACTCAGAGGTGGCATCCAGTTCATAGCCAAATACTAAGGCTTCCTTGTCCAAACTGGTGCAAAGATGGGGCTTGAATGTTATCACTAGGGGATAGTTTTATAATATAAAAAAGTAGTTGGAACTAGGAGAAAGGACTTTTAGGAGATGAGGGAGACAAGTGCTCCTTCAAAGGCCATTCCCAGCACTGACAGGAGACTCCAACAGAATCCTTTGAGGTTAGAAAGCACAAGACATCCGATACATCTCCAACACTTATGTTTCTTCTGGATTTGTCTTTGCTTAACCCTCTCATCCTATTCCAGCCCTATTTCCATGTTCTCCTTATTCACTGGGTCCACTTTGGCATGCTACTGCCTGTTATCAGAAATGCTGGAAATAACAGAGGCAAATTTTCCAGCACTGAAAGGAACAGTTTACTTCAGAGATGGAATAATCACTTGTCAGGAAAAGAAGTAAATTACTATTATCTTACATCACACAGATGTAGGAAGTGTAATGAGTGGAATAACTCACATTCACTCTGGAAAAAAATCTGAGTTCTGATTCCTTTTTGAGTCATATGTGCACACAGCATAACAATGTATCTTCATTTAATGTTTTTTGACAATGTAGCTGAGAGTTATCTAGAAATCATTATGATCATGAAAGGTATCATTAATTTGTGGAAGCATGTATTTATGCTAAATTGTCAAGATCTTTAATGAACATCAGAAGTCTACCGCTTCAAAAACATTCAATAGTCTACCAAATCAACTTACAAATGGCCCTGATATCTATGATGTTCACATATGACAGTAGATAAAAACTATATAGGGACATTTAAAAGGTTAAGATTCAAACTCTAAATGTGCACTTTTTTAAAAAATGTGAAAAATAAAATAAAATGTGGAGATTCTGATTGAGAAGGGTTGGAGTGTAACCCATAAAATATTTCTAAAGTAAGCCTTGGTAGTTTTGACACAGGTAATCAGAGGATCACACTTTAAAATACCATGCTCTAAAATCACCAAAATAAAGAATATGCTTCAAATAAATCTATATAATTAATTTTAACACCTTTTATTTATTTATTTTTGCATTTTTGAGACAGGGTCTCACTATGTAGTTCAGGCTGCCTTGAACTCACTTTGTAGCCCAGGCTGGTCTCAAACTCTCAATGACCCTCCTGCCTCAGCCTCTCAAGTGCTGGGATTAAAGGCATGTACCACCACATCCAGTTAACATCTTTTAAACTGTGAACCCAAATCAATTTACTTTCTTAAGTATTTTCACTGTAGTTTTCATAAAATCTTCCTTGATTATCTCATAGTAGTAGTAAAAAGCATACCCAGGGAGTGGAAAAGCATAAAGTCAAGGATAGTAGAAGCCAGCACTCTGTAAACTAGAAGTACAAAGTTATCAGAGTGGAAAAAATAATAAGAAATAAATTGACATCAAAATTAAAACTATTGAAATATAAAACCAACTTTCTAAAATGAAGCTATAGCCAAAGAAAAAACAGTATGAATCTCAGTCTACCCACAGGTGTATCTAATCTACATTTATACAGTGTTCAGGACTAAAATTATACCATATAAAAGAATAAAAAATAAAATGTCTTCCCATAGCCTATATGTAGCTGTTGTTGGAGATTATTCTGATATTGTTCAACCATTAGCCTATATTTCAAATTAATTTAAAATAGCTTTCTCCATGTTCCAATACAAGAACAATTTCCCTAAAAATGTGAGATTTAAAGATGTCAACAGCCAGGAATGGTGGACCACACCTGTAATCCCACCAGACTGGGAGGCTAGGGCAGGAGGACACAAGTTCAAGCCCAGCCCGAGCAACATAGTGACTTGGTGAGACCCTGTCTCAAAAGTAAACAAATTTTAAAATGCGTTGGGGATATAACTCAGTGCAAATACCCTGGATTCACTCCCCAGTACTACAAAAACAAATAATAAATAAATTTTTAAAGATGTCATTATATTTTCATATCTGATGTTTTCTCCTTAGAACTATTGTTTTTTCTGTTAGAATAAGTGATACAGTCTTTTCTACAGTAGATCATTTGGGGTAAGAATCTAATATATAGGCTGTCTCTCAGTATCAGAAAGGGATTGGTTCCAGGACTGTTGTGGATCCTAAAATCCTCAGATGCTCAGGTTCCTTAAATCAGCCCTCTTTATTCTCATCCACAGACTAAACCAAACATGGGTAGATCCCTGTGGGTATGAAGGCCAACTGTAATGTTGCCATAGAATTTTAATATACATAAAGCACATACCTTTGTAGAAAGGTGGATACTGAAATAGCTATAGTAGACATTGAGTTTACAGAGGGGTTAGTGTATCACGCCCACTTCTACTGGCCAACACCAATGATGGACACTGAAAGTCTACTTTGAAATCAGACCAAGTCTGGGCTTAAATTCCTGCCTTGCTACTCATTCCCATGAACAAATTATATAACTTCCAGGAAACTCTGTAAAATTGGGATAATTGGTTTTTATTTTATCCAAGAGAACATCTGTGAAATGCCCTAGTACACAGCCTAGCATACAATAATAGGCAGTAGATAGAAAAAATTAATATATGTTCCTTTTTTCCTCCTCTCTGCCCACTAATCCTCTTGTCATTAGTTCAGACCACAGAAGACATTTTTTTCTTTAATCTCTATATTGTAAAGTAAAACAAAGATAAAGAAAGCCACACCAAAAAATGGATTGCTTGGTGAGTTTAATGAGTTGTTCTAAAGTAAATACCCACGTATCCACTACCAAGGTCAAGAAACAGAGCTTTACTGGCCACAGCAGCAGCAATTTCAGCATCCTATCCCAGCCTTAATCTCCTCCCTTCCCTCAAAGTAACTACTCTCCCGACTTTTACAGCCATCACTTCCCTATGTTTGCATCCAAAACCACCTGTAAAAAAACAACTTTGTGTCTTTAAATCCTTTTTAACTCATAGATTTGATCCTTCAGTCATTTCTGGCCCTGAGAATTGACCTGCCGAAGAACAGAGAGCATCTGAATCCTACGTAGAGGTACACGCAGACCAAGTTTTGCTGATTGCATTCTTGCAAGGAGATGAATATGAACCTCAGTTCTTTATGTTTGTCACAAACTGGCAGCTAGATCCAGAAGCTTGATCTGACACGTTACATTGCTTTATGTTCTTTTATCAGGCGCTCCTAACATCTGTTTGTGTGAGTTTTTTGTTTGTGATGTTAATAGCCGTTAATATTCAATGTCTAGATGCATAATTCACTGAGAATTACAAAATAGTGATACTCTAATTTTATCATTTTAAGCAAACATTTATTTTATTTCTGTGTGTCAGCAACCAATAAATAGAAAATGAAATTCAGAGAGAGACACTATTTTTTTGAGATAAGATCTCCTTATGCAGTTCATATTAGTCTTGAATTCACTATGTAGCCCAGGTTGGCCTTGACCTGGCAGCCTTCTCCTGCCTCAGCCTCCCGAGTGCTGGGATCACAGGCAAGCACCGCCATGCCTAGCTTCAGACCATAGTATTTATAGCAGCACTAAGAAAAACACCAAACATTAAGGTATACACCTTGATGTTTTTTGTTGTTTGTTTGTTTGTAACAGGAATCAAACTCAGGACCTCACGCTTGCCAGGCAGGTGCTGTGCCACTGAGCAACATTAAGGGATAAAAGCAATGAAATATGTGGAAGATGTACACAGAAAAAAAAAAAACACAAAACATCACTGAGACGAGTTAAAGAACCATCAGATAAAAAATGCAATATACCATGTTCAGGAACCAGAAGATTCATAATCACAAAAATGTAATTTCTCCCAAAATTGAGTCACAGAATCCCAGCAGGTCTTGCTATACGCATGACTGCTACGGGAATCTTGGTTACAACAAGCTCCTAACTTGTTTTTTCTGCCTCTAATCTCTCCTCCCACCAAACCATCCAGCTACCTACCATTCGTTCCTAAGCCAGCTCTTTTATGCTATCTGCAGATCAAGGATCTACAGTGTCTCCAGGTCCTTCCATTTACTTTCTACCGCTTCTGCATAAATTTATTTTAATTTCTCTAGTCCACTCAAATTTTGTTTCTTCTTGTCCTCTTCCAACAGCCAACTTAACTTTTCCCCCTTGGGAGTATAACCAACAATTAAGTCTTAACACTTGGTTAAACTCTACCTTATCTTTACAAATCTTGACTCCTTCAGGCATTGTATGAGTTGTGAAGAACAGCAAATATGTCTTTTTACTTCACCTAAGTGCTAAATTCTAATCAGGTGGTAGGTGTCAAAAGACAGAAATAAATGTAACCAAAGTTAGTTATTTAATCTCTTTAAGCTTTTACTTTCTCTTCTGTAAAATGTGGATAATTAAGATCTTAGAAACTGAAACTTTAAAAATTATGGTTGTGTGTACTGTCATGTGTGTATCTGAGTCTACCACAATGCTTAGCATATAGCTAATACTCAATAGATGCTTACCGAATCTAACTAAAATACAGATAAATATCTCTCCTATATGACTGGTGTGGAGATTTAATATGTGTGTCAACATATTAGCAACAAAACATTTATAGGTACATAATTATCATTTCAATGTGCAAAAACAGACTGGAAGAGGAAACAAGCAGGAAGCCAACTCAGAAGTAGTAGCCACATGAGAAATATACAGTGTGATTTAATAAGATTTCTAGTCCCTGAAAATCTTTCTGAGAAAATTCTGTTTGAAGGGATAAAATCCTAACACCACCAGTACCCACCCCCAAGGCCTTAAACAGATGCTGCTACAGTGTGTGCTCCAAAGGACAGTTTCTGCAACTGACCCACTTAAGGAATACTCCTCTGGTACAGACACGATCTGTGGTAAGCCATTTCCAAGTTGGGCTGATGCAGGAACAAGCCTGAGTGTTTTGTTTCAGAGATTTGAGATTTACTTAATGCTTAAAGAGTAGAGTAGATGGAATTAAAAGTACTTCATAATAAGAAGTGGGTAGATCATAGGACCTCTAAGACCTTTCAGATCTGACATCTGGTAATTCATCTGTACTAAAAATAAAAACTTATTGGGGCAGCAGCAATTTGACAAATATACTCTTACCATGCAAAACTAGAGACCACCAGTAGCTCTGGAGGAGAACACATCAGTCCCTACACCCCTGCAAGAGAGGTAGAACAATGTAGAAACTCCGCTCTAAGCATAATTACCTCTGCTTATGCTTTAATAATTAAGAATATTCTCCACTGAAAGTCACCAACAGACCTTCAAGAAATTAATGCTATCTTCTTGCCAGTCTTATAAGTTCACCTTAAAATTTGGCTCATCCAGAAAGCTATTTTTTTTACCAAAAACTTTGTGCAGGATTTATTACTTTTTATCCTAATAATCTGAACTGTCTTTATTTAAAGAACAATTAAAGAAGCAAGAAATGATAGGTCATCATCATACACTAAGCACTGGCTTGTCAGTCAAAGAGCTTGGATTCCTGTCCAGAATTTCTAATGACCTACTGGACACCCTTTGGCAAAGCACTTTTCCTTCTGCCATTCTATTTCTGGGTCTCTGTTTTGGGGGTTTTTTGGTTTTGGTTCTGCTTTTGCTTTTCTCTTTCCCCTATCTTTAAAATGAAGAAGTTGATGGAGTAATCGCAGTTGAAGATCTTCCCAAATCTACAAATTTATTAAAATCACTCATAACTGGAGCTATCTTTGTCAAGTACTCCATGCAACATGAATTGGGTAACTTATAAAAACTAGTCTGGAACACCTAAACCTTCTAAGAGTCTTGCAGAAATTTATATTAATATTGATTTATATTAATAGCCCAGGAACTGCTGAGAATTGATGTGTGTGGCAAGATTCTAGAGACCATTTGGAGCTCTCCAGGTACCAAGTCCATCACTACCTGGCCTCTGCCCTTCCACTCCTCTGGATCAAAGCATGTACAGAGATACAGCACATGCACACATGCAAAGACACACACAAGGAATACATGAATGAACAAAAGATAAGACTGTCATGGCAGAAAACATCACAGAACTGCAAAACGAAGTGAGTTCCTAATGACGGTTTCCATTCAACACGCACCAGCCATTTTATAGGAATTTACTATTCCATTTCCTATACAACCCCCAAGTCACTTATAGCACTCTGATAACTAGACTAGAACCCATGTCTAAACTTTCAATCTAATGTTCTTTCCACAACTCCTCTCTGCTTTTCTTTTCAGCTTCAATGCTAATTTTCCCAAAGTTATATGCTAAATCAGTAAGCATTAAAACTGTTTTACTTACTATTACACCCAACACAACAGCCTAGCACAGATTAAGTGTTCAACAAATATTTAAGGGATGAGAAAGATGGGTCTATCAGTATTCCTACACCTTAAGTGCCTCTAATTTCTCTATGTCTCATCTGTATATTCACAAAACTCTGAAAATTTCATCTTACACAGTATTCGAAAGACTGATACAGTTTCTCAGCGGCTCATGTCTCTCTGATTGTAACATCCAGAAGCCAGTTCATACAATGATCAAAAGTCAACATTGTTATGTTGATCGATCTCTTCAAACTAAACAGAATGCTCTCACACTGCCTCCTTAATATCTATGACAGCCAAATGAGAAAAGTATTAGAACATTTTTCCTGTTTCACAAATGAATGCAAGTTCTGTTTTCACTAACCCTTAGATGATCTTGATGTACTCCAAAGTTTGACAATCACTGTCTCTGTTCCTCATTTGCTTCTCTATTCAACTTAAGACTCCATCATCTAGTGTTTCAATAACCTAAATTTCCTTTACCTTTCATTCTCTCCATCTAATAAAATCCTCAAAACCCTTTGAGGAGCTCAAGTATCCACCTGCTGTGTGTCCAAGCTGCTGAAATTTCATTAAAAAGTAACATAGTACAGTAGACTGTCAAATCACAAAGGCCTTCAACTCACAATAAATCAAATATCTGTCTGGTCAAAAGACAGTGATAATTTCAAATCTTACTTATCCCTCTCAAGTAGCAGACTTTCCATCAACTTTCCTCCTTCTCAGTGGTTGACCTAACCTCCTACTTAACAGAGAAAATAGAAGCCACCAGATGGATGTGTCCTCAGCTTCCCACCAGCCAATCTACACAACTTTCTGTTTCTTCACCCATAGTCTCCTCCATCTCTCTATTAAAATGATAAATCAAGTGCCTTCCTCTTATGTAAGACCAAAGCCACCTGTGAGCTGCATCTCATTTCTTCTTTCTCTTAAAGAAGAGAAAGAGTATTAAGCACTGCTCTCTTTACGTAAAATTCATCTTTTCCTTACATTTATTATGAAACATAATCCGCACCTTGGTATACACAATAAAAGGCCAATCATGAAAAAAAGACTAAGGAAGTTTTTTTCTGATCTGATGAGGAATAGTCATGGAGTATGTATGGGTTTGATCCAGTGTCCACGACAAAGTCTCATGTAATCATGGCATGGACAGGGCTGAGTCTGGCATTTGTGATTAGTTTGTTGTCTGGCGCTGGGACTGGTGATGTGAGTGCTGCACCTGCCCGGGAGTGGAGCTGACATACAGTGCAAGGGTGAGAGGCAGGTGTGTCTTTGCTCACTCTCATGCCAGTTCACCTTGCTGTTTGCCAGCCACCATGAATGGCTGCCCCACACACCATCTGCCTTGGAGCCAACTAAGTACGGACTGAAACCCCCAAGAACTGTAAGAAATAAACTTTTCCTTCCCTAATTACGGGTGTCAGGTATTCTGTCTCAGCAACGAGTGAAAAGTAGCCAAGACAGAATTTGGTACCAGAGGAGTGGGGTTGTTGCTGTGACTAAACCTAACCATGTGGTTCAAGAGCCTTTGGAAATGCCTTGTGGAGAGAGTTTGGAAAGGTTTGGAGATGTTGCCTGAATGCATAGAGCTGGAACATTTTAGGCTGTTCTGTAGGGGAGATTCTGGTCAGAGCTCAGGAGGCCAGAAGGCTGATAGAAAGCCTACCAGGAAAGACCAGGCTCGGGAGGTTTCTGCTGGGAAGAAGGACTGCATTGGTGGTTGGACTCCACACGATGTGTGTTACAGCTTGGCAGAAAGTTTGTCAGCATTTTGCTCATGCCCAGCAACTTTGCCTAAGACTGAGATGAAGGGCAGAGGATGATTAGTCTGGCAAAGAAATTTCAAGGCAATCAAATGTCGAAACCATGGCCTGGCTATTGTTGGAGGCTTTTAGCCAGATTTATGTTGGGAATCAAGAGCAAAGAACCCAGCATGGTGATTTAAAACGTTGTGAGTTTGACCAGAAAGCTGTGGGCTATAGAGTTTAGACCTTGATTGCTGAGAAGGAACAAAGAAATAAAAAAGATGGCCTGGGGCCATCCCGGGTAGCCGCTGACCTCCACCTTTTGCAGCCTCAAGCCTGCAAAAGTGAAAGAGTTTCCTTAGGGGAAAAAGACTCAGAGTACCATGTACCAGAGTAGTAATGGAGGCCACAGGAGGTTTCAAAATGGCAGTGACTGCACCAGGTTTCAAAATGGTGGCAGCCACACCTGATTCCAGGATGGTGGTGGCATAGAGAAGCTTTTTCTCACAATCAAGTTAAGAGTGCTCAGTGGGGCTGGGAGTTTGGCTCAGTGGCTTAAGCGCCTGCCCTGGCAGGCATGAGGCTGTGAGTTCAATCCCCAGTACCGCAAAAAAAAAAAAAATAAATAAGAGTGCTCAGTGATCCAGGAACTTGAACCTTACAGCCAAGAGACAGGAAAGCCTGGCTACTGCTCCAGCTGGCAGTGAACCTTGGCAGCATCCACGTGGCGCTGGTTCTAAGTGCAAGAAAACCATGCAGCTTCTGCCCTGACTGCAGAGGGCAATATGTAAAGATGTAAGGGTGAAGCCAAGGGTACAATGGAAAACCCAGAAGTTTGAAAAAGCCAGGAATATGGATCATCCAAGAAAACCTGCCAGTATTGAGCAGAGTGGGCTTAAGAGAGAAGCTATAGAAGTTAAAACTCCTGGAAGTGCCACAGGGGTGGAGTCACTCAAGCCTTTTGGAGCTTGTAAGCAGATTGCTTCAGATGCTGAGCATAGACGCCAGGACTTAATGTTTGCCCTGCTGGATTTTGGACTTGCTTTGGTTCCAATGTTTTGTATTCCCCTGTTTGTAACTTTTGGAATGGTAATGTTTATCTTGTGCCTTTGTATGTTGAGTGTTTCATCCCGTTTTCATTTGTACAGGGGGTTACAAATAAGAGTTTGCCATAGATCTCGGAGGAGATTTGGGACTTGGACTTTTTAGCAATGCTGAAACTGTTAGAACTTTAGCAACTCTTGGAGATGGACTAAATGTCTTTTGTATAAAGGATATACATGAGTCCTTGGGGGGCCAGGTTGGAATGTATGGGTTTGATCCAGTGTCCCCCAAAGTCTCATGTAATCGTGGCATGGATAGGGCTGAGTCTAGTGTTTGTGATTAGTTTGTTGTCTGGCATGGAACTGGTGATGTGAGTACTGCACCTGCCCAGGGGTGGAGCTGAAATACAGTGCAAGGGTGAGAGGAAGGTGTATCTTCACTCACTCTCTTGCTGGTTCACCTTGCTATTTGGCGGCCACCATGAATGGCTGCCCCGCCACGCCATGCTACCTTGGAGCCAACTAAGTATGAACTGAAACCCCCAAGAACTGTAAGAAATAAACCTTTCCTTCCCTAATTTTAGGTGTCAGGTATTCTGTCTCAGCAATGAGTGAAAAGTAGCCAAGACAGAGTATAACGTGCTCACCTGAAGCTCAAACCCAAATACCCAAACCCACAGACACCCTCTTCTTAGATATCTCACAGGCACTTCAAGCATAACAAGCCTAAAAACACACACCATCTCTCCCTAAAGTCTGTTCCTCCAGTATCCTCCAGTGTTCCTCATGTCAGTAAATGGCACCTCTAGCCACTCATCTGTGCAGTCAGAAACTCAGCCACATGCCTTGATATCCTCCTGACAGTCTCATCTAGTAAATACTTCTTCCATCAGTCCTCCTATCTCCATCTCCACTTTTATGATCTTTGTCCAGGACACCACCTCCTCACCTGGGCTTCTGCAATGGCCTTTCAGTCATTTCCCAGCATCCAGACTTCCCCTCCAGCATCAAATCTCAAGTGCAGCCAGAGAAGTCATTTTAAAAGAAACATCTAACTGTGGCTCTCTTTTATCAAAATTCTTACACACCTCCCATTTTCTATTAGAATAAAATGAAAAATTACAAACAAAACCTCTAAGCCTTTGCATGATTTAACCCTCTTTACTAAAGTTTCATTTCACACCACTCTGTCCCTATGTTCCAGTCACATGAGAATGCATTTATTCACACTAACTATGCTCTTTCCTTTTCAGAAGCTTCATATTCTTTCTCCCAGAATGTTTTTCTCCTTACTTATGTAACTAATTCCCAGTCATCCTTCAGGTATCAATTTAAATATAATATCCTAATGAAACCTCTTTCAATCCCTCAGATTCAATTGAGCTGATTTTAATTCACCCATCTAATCTACCAGACATTCATTCTACAAAAATTTATTGAACATCTAAATTGTACCAACTGTGCTAGGTAGAAAGGAAATAACTATGAATATTGACAACATTTTTTTTTCTTTTTTGAGACAGGGTCTTACTATGCAGTTCAGGTTGGCCTTGAGCTCACTTCATAGCCCAGCCTGGTCTCAAACTCACAATGATCCTCCTGCCTCAGCCTCCCGAGTGCTGGGATTACAGGAGTGAGCCACCATTCCCGGCTAAAGCTGACAACATTTTTTAGCTGACCAAACATATCCTAGTAGAAAGTATAATCATTAAGTATCTACAATTGTAATGAATACTACAAAAGAGAAGTATAGTATGCTTTGAGAATGAATGTATGAATGTCTGGTAAATGAGGGAAGTAATTTAAATCTAGGTCCTGACTCCACATCCCATGCTACAGTAGGATATAAATCCAAGTCTCATTTTTATTTCTAAGATAACTGACTTTAGCCATTTCCTTCTTGGCTCCATCAGAACCAAATCCCATATAGTTCTCTCCTGTGCGTCTTGGAGACATCCCTGAGCTCCCTACCACCTGATATGGTGATACTCAGCTCTGCAGGGACTACACAGCAGCTCTGCTCTGGGAGACAGCAGTGGGCAGGGACCTAGCACAGTGCAGATCCAGGCTCAGAGGACCGTGCAAACACAAAAGATGTGAAGGTTTCTTCTGTCTGTGGCTATAACATGAGAGAAGTAACTCAAATCTAAGTCCTGAATCTATCCCATGCTACAGTAGGATGAAAATCCAAGCCTCATTTTTATTTCTAAGATAACTGATTTATGTATGAAAGCACTCTGTGAAATATAAAACATTACTCAAATGATTGTTACATATTAGTGATAGCAGTAGTGAGGTGGCCTCTCTAAGCAATAGAATCCCCCAAGAGAAAAAAAATTAATTTATTCAAATTGAAACAGTGTAGCCATGTACTTATTTAATCCATAAGAAACTGAAATCATACGTACTCATTTATCTTAACATTTCATTTTTACTTGTTTTATATTTTACAAACAAAACTCCTACTTATAGTCAAGGATAAGTTAATTTATGTATTTTATACCTTATCTGCTCCCTTTTAGTGCATCAGAAAAAAACTTAAATGTGTTACATTTCTCATTTAGTATAACTGCATTTCATTCAGTAAGCAGTCGCTGAAGATAGAAAAAGCAAACACGTAAATATACTAAATGCAAGAAACCTTACTTTCTTGATACACCACACATTCTTCCCCCTAGTGGTGTTACAGTGGAATTTCACTCATTAAGAGACAATTTAAATTGTCTCTATAAAATTCAGGATGGTTTGGAACCTCTGTAATCTTTTAAGACATACTATCAGATTTGTAAGGATTATGGTTCTGTCATTCTTAGCTGCATGACCTTGGTACATTTCTTAGCCTCTCTAGTCTTCAATTTCTCCTTCATTGCACCTATCTTACAGGGTAATGGAATTAAGTAAAAGTATATACATAAAAAGATAAAACCAGTATATAGCACACAATTAATACATACTTTTTACTATATTTTTTTCTCTCTTTTAATTATTTTATTTGTTTTTTGCCTCTTGAAGCAGGATCTCACTATATAGTTTAGGCTGGTCTTGAACTCACTATGTAGCTCAGGTTGGCCTCGAACTCAAGGTGATCCTCTTGCCTCAGCCTCCCAAGTGCTGGGATTACAGGTGTGCATCACCATGCCTGGCTCTCCTTCAGCTCTGGAGTCCTACTAATTCTATAAAACTAATGCCATAAAGTATAGCAAAATATAAACAATCTATACTAAGGGAACTGTTCTTGATCCCGACCCACAGGAATGTGATATGTTCACAACTACAATTATGAACTGCTACTACATTCGAGAACCGCTACCAAGTTTGGGTCCCCCAGGGGTAAATGAGGAGCAGCTTGACGAAAGGTGTAAGTCCCCCAAGCTCTGGCCTGAAGCTCCTGTCTACCCTGCAGGCCCTGCTGCATACATGCTGCCGGTGGTGATGGGAGCACAGACTGTGGACCCCAGGTCTTGCAGCACACCACCGCCAGACAGATGTGCAGGTGACCAAGTTCAAGGCTCCACAGTATACCATGGCTGCCCAGGTGACCAAGACCCTCAAGGCAGAACGAGGAGCCCACAGCCCTGAGAAGGTGACCCTCTACAAGCCCTTTGCCCCCATTGTCACCTTCAGCATCAAGCACTCTGACTGCATGACACCCTTGGTTGTTGATGTGGAATAGCCCCAGCCCCACACCCTGCAGCCTGGATCCATCTCATGCCTACAAGACTTTCAGGGCAGCTGCAGGCTTACGCCTCCTTCTGAGCAGAGCCACAGCAAGGTGACCCTGCAAAACAGAGCATGCTTGTTTGGGCAGTTGTGACAAGTTTCCTTTTTTAAAGGTTTTTTCTTTTTTCTGTGCTATCTTCCCAATTGCTATTAATATTGTTACCAGTTGTACCCAAATTACAATAAACCATGAATTTCAATTATTTAAAATAATAATAATAATAAAAAGAACCACTACCATGAAGACTTATAGTCAGAAGGGATGCCAACTTCTCATCTAGGAATCTGGGTTTTTTCATTCACTTCAATAAAACTAAATGACCATCACCCAAGATAAAAGGACTACCCCTATTTTGAAAAATTCTAAGGTTCAATCAAATGTCTTCATCAGGCTATTTGGTACCTATTATCCTAATTCCTTCCTCTGGGAGAATGGGAAATACTTACTCAGAATTATTTGGACCACAGAACAAAACAATTTAAGATAATTAACCAAGTTTTCACTCATATTTTTAGAACCCTTTACTTTTCCACAAGGATCTTATTTCAGATCTTCAAATATTCTAATTAGTCATGAAGTAGAAAAGACAAAATGAAAAAACATATTCTACCTGGAGCTGAGTAAGTTTGATGATGACAGAAGAACGGTTGGCTTGTGCTCGTGTTGTTCACATTCATTCCTCTCTCTCACCAGAATTGTATCTGTCATCTAAGGCCCTATCACACCTTTCTGTTGGGTCTGATTTCACTACATCGTTTGACTTTCTGAGTTGAGCAAGACAGTTATCAGCAGTGGGAACTAAGGCTCAGGGGCTAAAAGACTTGACCAAGTGTACAGAGCTGATAAGTGATAGGAACACAATTCTATAAATCCACTGAAACATCAGTGGTCATGGTAGTTAAAGTTAACTATAAAGGAAACACAAGAATAATCAGTAGCATCAAGAACATCTAGACCACCAATCTGGACTCTTACGATGAAAAAACATCTCATTCAGCTTTGAAAACAGATATAAAGGCAGAAGGAAATCCACCACTTAATGAACTCAGCACACTCATTTTAAAGATGAGAAAATATAGGCTTGTTGAAGTTTGTCTAAAATTATTTGTTCAGTTAGGACTCATACAAGTATGAACTAGTTCAATTATTAATGCACATATCTGAAAAGTCTAGGTTTAAATCAGGTTCAGTAGCATTTAGGAATTAAAAAGATCTAGTTGATCTTTGCGTCTGCTTTGCTTCTGAGGACCCCAGCCTTCCATCCCCCTAGATTCATGTCCAGAATACAAAGAATACATCTCTTCCTTAAACATTTGTTCAGAAGTCAGAATCACATATTCGAACTGAGATTGCAGCATACTCCTAAACCAATCTCTGTGATCAGAAGGTAACACTGCCCAGGACTAAAAGAGGGAATATAGAGACTAAGAAACAAAAGCAACAAAAGACTGCCATAATGATTTAACTGCTGTAATTAGAGCCAGATCTGGGCAAACCAGATATGAGTTAGGAGTCATTAGGAGTCACAGTGACTCTCAAATCAATGTCTTCTATTGTATCACGTTATTCCCCGGGAGGAACAAACTATTAAAAAAAGGATGTGAATAAGCGCTCAGCATTGAATTATTTGAAGCTTAAAATATTATGTTTTTCTTTCTTAAAAACTATTTTGATAAAAAAAAAATACAAACCCTCCAGGAAATAATCCTGGTCATGTAGAAAGTTTAGCATCACCATTCAAGATGATCTTGGTCATATGATTTACAGTACTTTTTGTCTATACCCTAGGACTAGCCATGCAAGATACAAGCCAAACTACAGGGGTGAATATTAAGGCAATCAAAAGGTACCCAACCCAGACCTCAACCTCACTATTTGTAATTATGTTTTCTAAATCTACCATAAAATTCAGCTGTACTTTGAAGACTGGCTGGGCTACCTATGTTCATAGCAAAACACAGACATCCTAGGAAAATAAATACCTTTAATTTACTCAATCAACATTCAATTAATGCAAAGCAAAAAGCTACACACTTGGGATACAAAATGAACATTTGGGAAATAATTCTTCCTTTTGGAAAGCCTGCAGTTTGTGGAAGAAAGCAATTACAACCAATTTTTCTTTTTCTTTTTCTTTTTTTCTTTTTGACTTTTTGAGGCGGGATCTCAATGTAGATCAGGCTGGCCTTGCACTCACTTTGTAACCCAGGCTGGCCTTGAACTTGCAGTGATCCTGTTGCCTCAGCCTGCCAAATCCTGGGATTACAGGGGTGTGCCACCAGGCCCATCTTCCAATGATTTCTTATAAAGTGATATGAAGTAGAACTTATCAATCACTTCAGAATAGAATTAAGTGACAAGGACAAGCCATAGATAGGATCCAGAAGACATCATGAGGGATAATGCAAACCAGGAAAGAAAGAAACCAAAGAAGAACTGTGGCTTCTAAAGGTTGGCAATGTTAAAGTAGGGGAGAAAAAACCAAATTAAACAATTAATTAACAGATGTTATGAGTAAGAATTCCTGGCAGATAATACAAAAATATAAAAATGAACAAAACAAAAGCTTCTAGTCCAGAAGACCTATAACAACCTAGGCAGATTTTTTTAAAAAGGCAAAATCAAAATATAAAAGATAGATTGCAATAAAACTGAAGCAGATAGTCTGCTGTGAAGTTTCAGACATGAGACAGAAACAGTGACAAAGAGAAAAGAATATTAAAGAAAAAGGAATTAGTAAAGAGGCGTGACTATGTGGGAGTTGGGGAATAAGTGAAGATGTGGAGGAAGACAGAAAAAAAGATTGTTTGAGACCATTCGCCCTTTGTCATCATTTCAGCCAAGCCAGCATGGATGGACCAACACCATTCAGTGCACAGTCACTCTGGGGGCCACAGAATAAATTCCTCAGGTAGTCAGTTGAAGAAGCACGTATACAGTTGAAAATAGAATGAAAGCTTTCTATTTCGTCTAAGGCTTATTTTCCTAACCAACAAAATATGGGTACCTGCCCTCCTCCCACATAAGGTTACTGGAAGATAAAATAAAGTAACAAATTAGAGTACCTAGAATATGCCTGGTATAATACAGAAAACTTTCAGTAAGTGCTAATTTTTCTGCCCTTCTGTTTCCTAGAGTTGCCATAAGAAACTGCCACAAACTTGGTAGCTTAAAATAAGTGAGGCTTAGGGCCGGGGATTTAGCTCAGCAGCATAAGTATCTGTGTGGCAAGCACGAGGTTGTGAGTTTGATCCCTGGTACCAAAAAAAAAAAAAAAAGTGAAACTTATTCTCTGACATTTTTGGGGACTGAAGCCTGAAGTCAGGATATTAGCAGGACAATTTTCCTTTTGGAGGCTGTGAGAGGCTACCTGTTGTTTGTTTTTTCCACTTTTGGATGGGAATTGAGAATCCTTGCTGCTCCCTAGCTTGCAGCTGCAGAGAGACAATCTCTGCCTCCATCTATGCATAGCCTTATCTCTGTTTCTCTGTGGGTCCTCTCTTGTAAGGGTATCAGTCATTGGATTTAAGGCCTACCTTAAATCTAGGATGATTTAATACCAAGGTCCTTAGTTACTTATACCTACAAAGACCGATTTCAAATAAGGTTACATTCTGAGATCCTGTTTGAATATGAAGAGGGTTGGGGGAATGCTCCACCTACTACACCTTCCTTCTTTAGGTCCGTTTGAGTTTGAAACATTTGCAGGGCTCCTAACTGCCTAGTTTACAGGAAAATATTACCTCTCCATTGAGCTTCCAGGATGTTTTCATGGTACTGAGCTACATATCTACATATCTCCTAAGGAAATCTGAGATTTTAAGAAACCCAAAATCAAGCCAGTATTTTCAACAAAACCAAGCACTGCCCTGGGTCCTGTCTATATTACAACTCTGTAAGATCCATTTTCTTCATATTAAATAGGATTATCATACAATGTGGGGGATAATCAAGGACGATAATAAATGTAAAGGTATTTCTGAACTCTAAATGATTTACAAATGCTGGTTATTACTTACAAACCTTTTGATTTTAATTATTTAACAAAATGTACTGAGTTGGGCCAGTCACCATCTTAAAAACCTTGAGGAGATAAGGGAAAGAAACATGTTCCATAACTTCACAGGTCTCCCAGTTAACACTAATAAACAAATTAAAAATATTAGGCTGGGTGTGGTGTTGCACACCTGTAATCCCAGCACTCCAGAGGCTGAGGCAGGACTGTTGCAAGTTCAAGACCATCCTGGGCTACAAAGTGAGCTCAAGGCCAGCCTGAATTGCATAGCGAGACACAGTCTCAAAAAGGAAAAAAAGATTAAATAATTTACCACTAAATAAACTTGGAAATTACTATGTATGTCTGAAACAGTAGAGAAGATAGTGGTTCATTCTGGTATGAAGGAGGAAGAAATTGAGCTACTTCTTATAGAATAGGAAAAGAAGAAAGGAACGTTTGGGGCACATGGTGCAGGTGGAAATGAACACTATGCCTTGGGGGACAGAGAGGAGACTAACCTGCAGGAGCAGATGGGGAATGCTGGGGAAGGTAAGACATAAGGCTAGATGTAACGAATACTGAAGCTAGATGGAGTGCCTGGATTTGATGCAGAGTGGCAGCCACTAGAGGTACTGAAAAGAGAAAGCCATTATGAGTAGAGGGATTTGGAAGTGAAGAGCCTGGGAGCACTCACAGCCTGAAGTGGCAAGGCAGAGACTAAAGGCAGGAAACAAACTAATCCAAAGCACGCTCATCTTCACTGGATGCTAAAATCGTGACTGCCAGCAAGATCTGCAGTTTCTGGAAAGCTGCTTATTTTTTAGACAATAATTCTAGGTCTTTCTAGGGATTTTTTTTCCCTGTGCTAACCTCACTAAATCAATCAATGGATTGTACAGAAGCTCCCATTTCACATCTCTCATAATCCCAAGACAGGAAAGCAGCTTGGAGGACACATAGGCAAGCTCTGCTTGAATGTCAAAGTTCTCTCTAAAGCTACATGGATGAAGGAGTCATATAGCATCTACTTTAACATTTTGGCTAAGAAATGTCCATTTCACCCATTACCATCCTTAAAAACAACCAAGATCATACACATCAGCTCCTTACAGGAATACTTGGTCTGCCAGAGTCCTGGGCAGCTCTTCATCTGAGAAGGTTAGAGTTCTCCACTGCCAGAGTAGGAGGGACATCGTGATCCTGCAGCTTCTGACAGAGACGAAAGCCAGACCCAGCGGTGGCTGGCTGCAGGGAAGCAGGTCTGAGTCAGTCTGTCAGGCAATGAAATCCTCACTCCATCTGCTCTGAGTTCTCTGCCAAGTTTCGATGCCTGGACACATGAGTTCCCACTCCCACTTCCACACCCACCACTTTCTCCTCTGAGACATAGAAACAAAATCTGCTGCAAAGTTTCATCTTTATTTCTGTTCAGCCTACAGTTCTAAGAAATTACCTCTCAGTTATAAATCATAGACAATAATGGAAAAGCACATCTTCCCCTAATAACTCCAAGAGGACTGCATGAATGCAGCTGGACAAGGATGCCTGGCTTTCCATTGCTACCACATTAGTTCCTCTCTGGGAACTGATCCTTTCCCCTTATCCTTCCATCTTTCTTTCTTTTATTTCCCCTGTTTTTGAACGAAATACTGTATTTTTAAATGTGACGTATAGGGAAGTTATAAAACCTAGTAATAAAAGCAACACTCGTGACCTGCCCTCATTTTACAAAGTAGACATTTCGGACACTGTTGAAGCTCTCGACCACACCCTCCTGCCTCACACTGGTTTCCATCAGAAGCAATTGCTCTGCAGAGCTTTGTGCTCACCATTCTTCTTTCCTATTCAGAGAACTAAACTAACTCATTCATCCAAAAGCCTATTTTTCCAGTTCAAAGTCCACTTTCACTTCAATTTCTGTCTGCACCTACACACTTGCCAGCCCTCTCTCAAATTCTAGCCATCTCTGGGAATCCTAGTTCCACCAAATCCTAGTTCATGATAATCCAACAGTTGAACACCATGAAGTCTCTCTTCAAACCTGGACACAATCTCCCAAATCACCAACTGTGCCCCGAATTAGCATTTACTTGCCTACCTTCTTCCCTCTTTTCCTCCCTTCCTCTTTTCCTTCTTCTCCCTTTCACTCCTTCCTTCCTTCCATCTTTCCTTCTTTAAGAGATGAAATGTCACTATGTTGCCCAGATTGGCCTTGAATTCCTGAATTCAAGTGATCTTTCTGCCTCAG